>OZ005652.1:82966285-82993785 GCA_963930645.1 Salticus scenicus | reverse complement strand
ACAAAAGAAAAAATACTGGAGCAGCTCGTGGGACCTGCACAGAAGACCATTTAAAAGAGGCTCTTAGGAGACTAGAAGCAGGGGAAAATGGTGTCAATAAAGCCGCTAGGTGCTATGGAATTCCTTCTCGTACACTTCGTCGTCGCAAAAAAAAAAACAGATAATAATACCAAAACAAGCTCTTTGGGGCAACAAGGAGTGTTTGGAGTTGAAAACGATAAAAATCTCGTCAAGCACATGCAACGTTTAGAAAAATGTGGATTTGAACCTGACAGAGAGATAATTAGGACACTTGCATTTCAGTTTGATGAAAAACTAGGTCTCAAGCATTGATTTAATTGCGAAGAAAGAACGGCTGGGTACGCCTGGCTGTCATCATTTGTTAGGAGAAACCCAGTACTAAGTATTAGACAAGCCCAGGGGCTCTCTTTAGCAAGGGGGGAAGGCATGAACAAAAAAGACTTCTCTCAAGTGTGATAGAAGAAAATGAATTATTTACCAGACCGGGGAGTATTTATAATATGAAGGAAACGGGCTGTCAGTTAAATAACGTTCCAGGAAAGGTCGTGGCAACCAAAGGGGCAGAAGATGTTCATGTTTTGACGTCTACAAAAGAGGAGAAAATGTTACAGTAATTGTCTGTTGCAATGCAGAAGGACAATATCTCCCGTCTTCAGTTATTTTTAAAGGCGTTTGGAAAAAAAAAAAAAAGAACTTTGTGGTAGTCTTCCACATGGATCTATGGTGTTCATGAACGAAAAATCATCGTACATCAGTACAGATATTTTTTTAAGATGACTTAAATATTTTTTTTTGTTCCAAGAAGACCCAAAGCAAAGACATTATTATTTTTGGACGGTCACGCATCGCACTTAAACTGTTATGACTTGCTAGAATTTGCGGACAAGAATATTGTTATAATTGTATGACTATCCAGCCATACGACACAAACTCTTCATCCTATTGACTGGTCTTTTTTTAGCCACTAAAACACTACTTTAAAGATGAAGCAATGAAATGGCTTGCTAATCATCTAGGAAGGACCATTGGGAAAATACAAGCTTCAGAACTGATTGGTAGATCCTGGAAAAGGACAGCTTCAGTTCACACTGCTATTAATGATTTTCGAGAGAGAGGAATTTTTCCTCTAAACCAAGCAGCGATTCCAAACCACTCCTTTTCCATAAGTGAAGCATTGAAATAGACAGGTGAACAGTCCGAATTTCTGAATAAATTGTTTAAACATCCTCCCCGACGAAAATATTGCACCAGATTTCCCCTGTACCTATGTTAGAGGAAAGATGCTGAAAAAGAAAGATTCCGTCGGCTAAGGTTATTGCATGCCAAGAGCACATCGAAGAAAAAAAGCAAAGCTCCAAAACAGCTGGTGATGGACATGCCCATTGAAAAGGACGAAAATGATCCTACAAACAATCGTCTCGAATGTGAGAAGAACTAATATTTTACAAAAGAATCAGTAGATTCAAACAATTGCATAAAGTGCCATAAATGGTTACATGAATCAAGCACAATGTACGGGATCTGTGCAATGTTTGCGGAAAAGCGAAAATTAGAGAAGAGAAAAAGAAAAACATTTGAATAAATTCGACACATTTCATAATATTTTTTCATTATACATTCTGAACTGTAAATATGAAATTTTCACATATATTAAATATATATATATATATATGTATATATATATATATATATATATATATATATATATAAGTAGTTTATGTGTTTTATTCTAAATTTTACATCTTGTCTATGGTAGCTAAATATTTTAATATTTTATAAATTAATGCTAAGGTCTTATTTTTTATTTATTTATTTTTTAAATAGCTTACGTTTCATATGTTATAAACTACTTAAAAATTGTTATAAACTATTGACCAATGTTAAAATATTTTATTATGTTTTTTACAGGTAGGGCATCTCTCCCATGTGAGTGGGGCATCTCACTCGCGACGTCGGGAGAGATGACCAAATGTAGTACTTCCGCAATTTTATTTTTTTCTTTAGAAAATTTACAATTTAGTACAAAAAACTACTTAGTAGTAATAAACAATAACTATTATGTATTCACCACAAATTTTAGTTGTCATTGTTACTAACCAATTTATTTTACAGCTCTCTTTTCTTAAGTGGGGCATCTGTCCCAGAATTACCTTCTATGATTTTTCATATATCAAATAATGGGAAAACAACATCCAGCTGCATTGATAGTGGCGGAAAGACCATCAGTCGAGGCCCTGAATGTACCACGGCGGGGAAAGTTCGAGAGCAGTCAAGTAGATTACATCGCTAAACTGACGACTTTTAAACCGTTAAACAAAA
Source organism: Salticus scenicus (assembly GCA_963930645.1). Classification (NCBI taxonomy): domain Eukaryota; kingdom Metazoa; phylum Arthropoda; class Arachnida; order Araneae; family Salticidae; genus Salticus; species Salticus scenicus. Next base: position 82,991,445 of record OZ005652.1, on the reverse strand, counting down.
AAGCAGATAAAAATATAATTCCTACTGGAGTTGAAACTTTTGCATTATATCACTTTTATATAGCAATGTTGTCATAACGAGCTACTTTTTAATATTACACTCCAAAAATTAAGATTGTGTTATTGTTTACAGTAATTATTATTGTTATTATTATTATTATGCGTTACTTTTATTTCCTTTTTAAAAACTTTAATACTTAAATTTTACTTTAAACAAATCGTGGGAAAAAATTTGGTAACAGTGCTTGAAATGCATTTTTCTTTTATTTCTTTCTCTTTCTTTCTTTTTTTCAGATTGGGAGTGCCAAAATTATAATTATTTCATATTTTACAACATTCCTAATTTATTCTAATTAATTCGATTTCATGAAGCATTGTTTGTGAATAATGCAGTAACTGAAAAGAAAATTCTATACTCAAGCTATATACACTATGCCTGTTTTTTACGTGCTTGTTAGATATTTTAATCTTATATATAGACATTTGTTTGCACCCTCATTTATTTTATTTATTTATTTATTATACTACTTGTTCTGGATAGCGACAAGTTTTTACCTACAACATTGATTGTATGTGCAAACATTTTGCTTTAAAAAAAAATTGTTGATAGAGGGTGCTGCAGGGATGCGTATTCAGAAATATGCATATCAGAATCCTATAAATTGCACGGTTTTAAAATCAACTATCATTTTTCTTGTTTTGCATCCTACTTGCGCATACATCAAGTTTTCATTCCCATGCCGACACGGTGGATAAAACTTTATTGGTAAAAATGTTCTTCTTCATTTAAGAACCGCCAACTGATGCCTGCAATGAGGGATATTGTAACTCTTTTGCCCGCTGAAATTTGTGGTGATGTCGGACACATGGACATATGGCGGATTTAATGAAAGGAATCACGATTTGTAAAGTTCGACAGTTACACTTACAGTGAAATCCAACAGTTCGTAATAGAGAACACTCTTCATAACCCACTGAGCGCACAGAAAAAAAATACCATGAAGTGCTCATTTTGGCATGGATATAGTTGCTTTGTTAGATTCACCTAATGAATTTTTGGGTATCGGATTTTCATAACAAATTCATTTTTCATCTTCTGTCACGATTTTCTACGAGAAAGGTATTCTGTGTTCCTGTTGAGCAGATTTAAGATCCTAAATATACGCTTTTTGACTGAATAAACGTCTCATTCATTTCCCTGCCTTCTAAATCTTCATCATTTCACGTAAAGGATTAGAAATCACTTTAGTGATACTCCTAACTGCTCGACAACTTTCTTTGCGATTAAAATGCATCTTCATCGATCAGTGATTCCAAATTTCAGTGTCCACACTGTAAAAAATATGTCCTATTTAACGCCAGAATTTCTCTGTAATTTGAGAAAATACGTTCTGACAACGTATTTTTTCGTAAATTACGTGTATTTTCTAAAATTACAGAAACTTTCTGGCAGCATATAGGACATATTTATTTACAGTGTAGCTACATTCTTGAGCAGTAACATCAAAATAGCCATCTTTAAAACATCGAAACCGAAATCTTCAAGTACTTTTTCAAAGATTTTTCTATGAGAGAACGGAAGAGGTTGATTGCAATGCTTCTACGGCACTTTTTTTTTCGATAAATTCAATACGAATGCAGTTACGAATAAATAACTTATAGTACGACACCTTTCACCTTCAACATTTCAAATTTACTTTCACTTTTTCTCAACGGCATTGGTTTAGTTATACTGAACTATTTCCTGTCGCATGATACTGTGTACAGAGTGATAAACTCCTACGAAGTAAATGTCACATAAAATTTGCTTGACAACTTATTAAAGTATGTAAGTATATATATATATATATATATATATATATATATATAACTTAATATAACTTATATAAGTATATATATATTAATGTCTGTCTGTGTATACACCACAAATTTATATATAAACATCAATACATCAACAAAAATATTTAAGTAAAATGCATTGAGGTGCTAAAAGGTCCTGCTAATGTAAGACTGAAAATAACATTTATCTATTTTAATGTATGAATACTGTATGAGATGAAAATTTAACTTTTCGGTTTAGTAAATTATTGCTTCATTAGGAGTATTAATGTTTTAATGCTTAACGCGAAATTTTTGGATGCCAAAAATTTTCTGGATTATTATAATAGTTGAATAGCTTTTTTAGTTCTCATTTTCCTAATACTAATAAATTTCATATTTTTATAATATCAAAATTCACTTTTTTCTTTTTTTAAAATTTTATAAATAATCTGGTGTGTCACTCACACGACTTTCTCTTACCCTGAAATTTAATACTATAAATACAGGTTGGAGATTAAGAGGTAAGATAACGAGTACTGTTATGTAAACCTATGTTAAACAATTAATATTAGACTTCTGAAGAGTTTTATATGATAATTAGTTCTGTGTGAGGGGGCTACCGCCCCCCTCAACCCCCCGTTTCATTAATGCACCTACATTTATATAGAATTTAATTCGGTTATTAAAAAATATTTCTCTTTTTAAAAAATAATTTATTAAAATTATTATTTAAAAAAATTATCTTTTATGATAAGGCAGACGATTTCCATATTAGAGAAGTAGTTTAACACCAAATATCCAAAAAAAGTCAATTTTATTCTCAATATTAAAAAAAAAAAAAAGTACGATTTTTTTTCTAAGTTTTTTTTTCGTTAAAAGTAAAAAAAAAAAAAATCGATAACTTTGTTTTAAATTATCGCAGATCGATGGTTCAACCATTCGTGTTAAAGGTATTTTCGAGCTCTTTTGAAAGATACCCATCATGAAAATTTACTCCCCTCGAGGGGTACTTCCCCCCCAGGGGGGGAGGCGAGGCTCCTACATACACAATTTTTTTTTCCCAGTTAACTGTTTCTATTACAAAATATATATATTTGTTTCATTTGGTTTAGTGCAGTCTATAGACGTTAAACTCTATTTTCCTGCAATTTCCCCCATAGACGTAATGTATTAGAATTCTCTTGATTGTCCCTGTACACGAACCATTTGCTTGATCTTAACGAAAAGCTTACTGTAGCATCCCTATATGATACACATTTAGAATACCAAGTTTGAACTTTCTTTCATAATTTGTTTTTGAGATATGCTGATAACAGACAGACACACAGACACACACACAGACACACACACATACACACACACACAGACACACAGACACACAGACCATTTGCTAAAAACATGATTTTCGTATTCAGAGGACCTCAAAACGTGTAAATATAACAAAACCTCGCGTTCGAAAATTTGAGCCAAAAACAATACTTTCTCTGCCTTATGGGTAAGAGAAAGTAAAAATGTAATTAAGTATTTTTTTTTTTTTTTAAATCTTAATGATATTGAAGGATATAATATTCAAATTTATATACTCCATATGATATTGAAAATAATATAATTTGTTAAATATACATTTTTTCTTTTCATTTTGTAACTTGAGTGTACTTGATATTCTTTCGGTTAAATAGCCTTTTACAGTGAAGATTTTGAAAGATACTCATCAATAAATCACATAACGAAATAAAGTCTCCAATGATAACAACCGTCTTCGGGGATTTTCAAACTTTTTTCTACTAAGCTTGAGTTTCTCCATAAAGATTCACAGATAAATCTTGGTACTTTTCTTGAAAATCTTTTAAAGTTTGTGAGAAGATTAAGTTCATTTAAATTCCGAGCATGTTAGAACGTTCGATTAAACGACAGAATATCATTATAGGTAGGTAAATGCAAGATATCAGCTGGTTTAATGAAGTTGCAGACGGGTTTTTATATATTTGAACTTTTAAATTGTGGAATTTACTTTTCAAATTCAATATGATATTTTTGAATTATAAGTTTGTATAAGGCCATAAAAAACAGTTATGGAAATGTTTTATATTTACCATCATTTTCACATTAAAATTTTAAATTTATTTTAAATTCTTCAAAATACATCCACTCATATTTCATTACGGATATATTATTGTTATTATTTTTTTTTAATTAAATCACAAAGAACTAAAAAATGCAAGCAATATTTTGGAAAAACATAGGGGAGAGTGGGAAGGAATGGGACATTTTTCATGTTTTTATTGATAACGTTGGCCATACGTAATTCAGAATTTTGTATCATGGCTCATAAGTACACTTCATTTATCAGCTACATATGAACATACTAACTTTAATAAAAGGTTATAATTTTTGATTATTATTATTATTTTTTTTTTACATGCATGTGCATTGTCCCGTTCAACCCCACCTATGGGGATGAATGGGACAAGACTGGAATTAACAAAGAAAAGAAATGAAAATGGAAAGTAAATAAATTTTTAAAGTTATATTGTTTTATGTTATTTTATTACACTCTATGAATTTACTGAAATTAACATAAACTGATGTATTGGCTCAGATCAAAAAGCAAAAGTCCCTTCGTTCACACAGTTCCTAGTGCACTGGCCTTTGGCAATTTAATCCCATAAGACCTAATCTAAAAAAAAAAATAAATACATAAATAAGACACTAGAAAATAATAAATCATTATAATAGAGTACAAATTATCCAGATAAATTTTTGTTTCCGACTGATCGGGAAAATCAGCATTCTGTTCTGTATTACATAAATAATCACCAGGATTTATTTAATTAGCTTGATTTAAATTGAGATTTTAATTAAACTATTATCAGTTTATTTATTTATTTATTTTAATTTTTGATTTAAGTTTCATTAAATATTCTAACTTATATTTTTCTTTTTAATCTTAATTGTTATAAACAAAAATCAGAACAATTAATTCCATTTTTTTTTTCTAAGTCCACAAAATTAAGAATCCTGATAATCAATATGGCTAATTTACGTTTTACTATAACTCTTGTGTAAAAGTTTAAATTAGTGGGGAGTGTCCCATTAACCCCCATTTAAACTGTCCCATTGATCCCAACCGTCACATGAGCATATAAATCAAGAAATAGGCTTAATGAACAATTGTCAGTATTCTTCTTGAATATCATAAACACAATAAAAGATTATGCCTTTTCACCATATAAGAGTTATATTAACTTTAAGCATATAGTTAATGTCTTAACTACTACCTAATTGAATCAGCAAAAATTTACTTTGACAGCTGAAAAAGACACTTTAATTTTTTTCTGCCCTTCTATGGCTACCACAATTCTGAAAGTACACTTCATGAATGATCTCAGTGCTGCCATATATCAGAAAAAAAAATGTCAACTTTTTGGTGCTTGTAAAACATAAATATCCAGCTATTGTCCCATTCATGCTGCGTCCCATTCAACCCCACTCTCCCCTAGTAAGTCACTCTATTTATCCGTCGCTGTATGTATTATATATATATATATGTGTGTGTGTGTGTGTGTGTGTACTACTCATAGTATTCTACAGAAAATATATCTGGGTATTTGAAAATTGTCCAACAACACATGTTATCAGAATTAAAATTAGTATGAGGATATATAAGGAGGTGTTGTAAATGATAGAAATGTATGTTGCTAAAATATTATTAAGAGTTAATTCTACGTTTATTAAATATTTAAATTAAATTAAATTTCCGTAATTTTAATTTGTTTTAATATTAAGGTTTTAAGGGGGCTTGGCGCTGTATGTTTCATATAAAAGCATATATTTCGATTTAATATTTATACATTGAACTGTATTAGGTTTATAGAATAAAAGATATATTCAGGTAACATTTCTTATGCTTTCTGATTTATTTTTAGAGATTTTAAATATTAAAATTGTCATATCGCAATTTGCATTTTTTATGAATTCAGGACCTTCAAAATGCTTAAATTTCCATAGATATTTTAAAAAAGATTTATTTATTTATTTATTATTATTATTATTACTATTACTATTATTATTATTTTTTGTGTTTAATAGAACCCACATAAAAGGATAAGGAATGGATTTTGCAATACCCTTAAAAGAAAATATATTAAAACTAAAAATATTAAAACTAAAAACACTCAAGGTTTTTTTTTTTTTTTTTTTTTTTTTTTCTTTCCAGAATGTTGACATAGACATAAACGTTTTAAATTTTTTTCTCAAAAACTAATTAATAAATTTCAAACCCTATCCCTAACTCTCTTAAGTATGTTGTATTAAACATTGTAAGAGGGGGGAAAAAAAGTGTTTTCTGAAACTTTTTAAGATCATGAATTCATGAAAAAATGCAAACTGAGAACAAACAATTTTTAGATTTCAAATCTCTAAAACATATATCGAAAACCATAAGAATTGTTTCCTGAATATATATTTTATTGAATAAAACTAAAATAGCTCAATTTATAAATTTTAAATGGTAATATAACTTCTTATATAAAACTTACTTCAGTGGTATTTCCAAAGGTGCCAAACCCCCTTAAGAAATAAAATAATGAAATTATATATATATATATGTATATATATAATACATAAATGCAATCATTAACTCTTAAGTATACTTGCATTAATTTTTTATATACAGCATAGCAAAGCAAAGTTCTTATGAGGGTTTTTTCTTTGCAACAATTATAGGAGATAAATCTTTTCAATTACAATTAAAAAATAATATTTATTTTATGGAACGTAAATTATTAAAAATTATTTTTTTAAATAAAAAAACACCTTTTCATTTTACGATTCTTCGTACTCTGTAGTCAGATATATATATATATATATATATCACTATTTTTATATTATATATAATATTATATATAACAATATCCTAATAATAATATCACACTGTATGCATACCACCGAACTTTAGAATAGAAAAACGGGTAGAACAAAACTGATATTCATGGAAAATTGCATCGGAAGAAAAGAAAATATGAGCAATCACAAATGTTTAGAAAAAAAAAGAAAAAAGTAGTTGATGAAGAGTGGGCAATGGGACCCTGATGCGATTGTCATATGGGACTACTATATATAACCTCTAAAGTGCAAAATTCAGGTATTCTATAGACTACCCTGGTAATGAGCTGATTAATTTGGATAATCCGTTAAAGTGCCGAAATTTTATTCATTTCTCAAAATATCTAGGTAATTTGCAAATTATCAAATAGACACTCATTAAAGTATAAATAGTATTTTTAGTCGTACAATATCAACGTTTCCGTATGTTAAAATTAACATAATGTTCTTTATTTAATTTTCGATATCGGAAATATTAAGGTAATGGAGTCAAAGTATAAAAAGATTAGTTAAAAGAATCAATGAGGATACTACAACTATGCTACAACCTTTCCGTGAACGCGAAATTTATACCTCAGATTATATTCTATATAATTGCACGAAACTTGGTGTATGAGAGAACCATTATATTAAAAAAAAATATGCTGATACAGATTGGGTGCAAATTGGTCGATAGGTGGGGCTGCTACACGTAATTTACTCCGTGAACAGGGAGGCTAAAGTAAGACTTCTATGACATATAATTGCACGAAATTTGATATGTGACATAACCATTATGGAAATGAATGCTGATTAAGTTTGGACATATATTGTTGAAAAGTAGTTCTACTATTGATCCCTTCTGTGATATCACACATCTACATTTCAGTATATGTACATTCAAACTGTGACGAACTCTGTAGTTTTGTGATGGCACGACATACTAGCTTGTTTTTGTAAATAAGATTAGAAAATCTAAAAAAACTTTTTTTAATTTGGCTTGCATTATGTTTTTATAAAGTGTATTTAATTCATTTATGATTCTGTCTCTTCCATCGTGGTCAATTGATATAATTATAAGATAAAAAAAAAATTATAAACCATGTTTTTAAATTTTCTATTGAATCATATAAACGCTACTGAAGGCAGCCGGAACCCCAGCAATTGGATAAAAGTATTAAACAAATTCCTTGCTATCGTCTTTTGAGCTATTATAAAAGTTTCAAATGGCTATCTAGCCGGGAAGTTAGTTAAAAGTTGATTGCAAGCTTTGTACTGGAAACGCTGCCGAAGGCAGCAGGGTCCCGAAGCAATTGGATAAAAATATTTTTAAAAAGCATTTTCACCGTATTCTGAACTATTCCTAAAGTTTCAAATGTCTAGCTACTCGGGAAGTTAGTTAAGTAAATTTTCTGTTGAATCATATGAACGCTGCCGAAGGCAGTAGGGACCTAAACAGTTGATTAAAAGTATGAAAAAAAAATGTATTGCCACCGTGTTCTGAGCTATCCTGAAAGTTTCAAATATCTAGCTATTCGGGAAGTTAGTGAAAAATCGATTGCAAGCTGTGTACTGGTAACGCTGCCGAAGGCAGCAGGAACCCGAAACAGTTGGCAAAAGGTATTTACAAAAATGCATTTTCACCGTGTTCTGAACTATTCTGAAAGTTTCAAATGTCTAGCTAGTCGGGAAGTTAGTTAAATAAATTTTCTGTCGAATAATATAAGCGCTGCCGAAGGCAGTAGGGATCTGAAACAGTTGATTAAAAGTATTAAAAAATGTATTGCCACCGTGTTCTGAGCTATCCTGAAAGTTTCAAATGTCTAGCTAGTCGGGAAGTTAGTGAAAAATCGATTGCAAGCTTTGCACTGGTAACGCTGCCGAAGGCAGCAGGAACCGGAAACAGTTGGCTAAATGTATTAAAAAAATGCATTTTCACCGTGTTCTGAACTATTCTGAAAATTTCAAATGTGTAGCTAGTCGGGAAGTTAGTTAAATAAATGTTCTGTCGAATAATATAAGCGCTGCCGATGGCAGCGGGACCTGAAATAGTTGACTAAAATTATTAGAAAAATGTATTGTCACCGTGTTGTGAGCTGTCCTGAAAGTTTCAAATGTCTAGCTAGTCGGAAAGTTAGTGAAAAATCGATTGCAAGCTCTCTGCTGATAACGCTGCCGAAGGCAGCAGGAACCCGAAACAGTTGGCTAAAGGTATTAAGAAAATGCATTTTTACCGTGTTCTCAACTATTCTGAAAGTTTCAAATGTCTAGCTAGTCGGGAAGTTAGTTAAAAAAAATTTCTGTCGAATCATATAAGCGCTGTCGAAGGCAGCGGGACTTGAAATAGTTGACTAAAATTATTAGAAAAATGTATTGTCACCGTGTTGTGAGCTGTCCTAAAAATTTCAAATATCTAGCTAGTCAGGAAGTTAGTTAAAAATCGATTGCAAGATTTGTCCCTGACAAACACACAAACAAACACACAAACAAACAAGAATCGAAGTTAATAAAAACATGGTAAAATGAGTAGAATACAACATGCCAAACAGATCTTCTGCACAGACAAACTTTTTCACATTTTCTCACGTCTTTCACAGCAGCTCAATGTTTTTTTCACAGCCTTGTACAATAAACACATCCTACCTTTTAATTATTCGATAATCTCGAGATGATTATTCCGTTTTAGAAACTTTTATTCGCTTTGCATCTTCACATAGGGAATCATACTTTTATTTTGTCATTAAAATGTTATTATACAGGGTGTTTATAAAGTCCCGGACCCATTTTGATGTTTAATAACTCATAAAATAATGAAGAATAAACAAACTTATGGAATTTATTGATGAAATAACTCATATATTTTCTTTTCAGGTTTGAATATTTTTACTTTTGTAAATATCGTCTGCGCGTGTGGTTAATTTCAGATGATTTCATTTTCCAATCTAAATACCTGTACTTTTCTAAATATCGTCTGCTTTTTCTCTCTTTTGTTTTTGGCAACTATTGCAATGTTATGTTTACTTTTGATGTGTTTGTTCTATGCAGTACTTTTATAGTGATGTTTTATTCGAGCGGAAAAGACGGTCTCATCAGTCGTATACTTAGACATGTTGGAAAATTTCGTATTTCCACAACTAGAAGAACTTCAGCCACATGTCTTTTTGCAACAAGATAATGCACCACCTCATTGGGGTACCATCGTTCGTAGTTCTTTGAATGACCATTTTCCAGGAAGATGGATTGGGCGAGGAAGTCCAATTCTTTGGCCACCCAGATCACCTGATATAACGCCGTTGGACTTTTTCCTTTGGGGATTTGTAATATTTGACTTTTATATAAAATTGTAGAAAGACTTCTCGAGAAATATTAAAATATTGCTTATACTGTATCTTGTAAAATAAAAATTATGAATATTAATATGTATTTCGGCCAATCTGTATATAAAATCAGTTAATCAATTATTAAAAAAAAAAAAAAAAAAAAAAGAAAAAAACAGGTAAATCATGTAAAAGTAAAATGTACTTTCTAAATACATATCAGTTTTAAATCAATAACATTTGTAAAAATGAACAATCAAGATGTCAAATTGAAAATAACTGTGAAATATTGAACCTGAGATGCAGCTATTAATAATAATAATAATATATATAGAGAATCATGTGTAGTATGACATGGTTGCTGCCAAAATTTAATTAGAACAAATTTATGTGAAACAAAAGTTAACATTTCAAGAAATGATGTTGTTATTTTATTTATACCTACATCTTTTACATCTTTTACCCTTTACAAATCAACATAATATAAGAAAGGACCTTCAAATCATAAAAAAAAGTTATATAACAATTAGGAAACTAATAAGAAAGATTATTAACGCTGTAATGGCATACATGTAAATATGTGCGTGTAATTTAAACGCATAGTCGCAAATTCTTCCGTTTTCTCATACTATTAATGCGTGAGAAACCTTATTGCTTTATTTAACTATAAAATTTAGCAATTAAGTAAGACAAAATGTACTGTTTAGTTATAATAGTTGTATTAAAACTATTTGAAAATTTAGCATCTACGAAAATGTGATTTCATGCAATATATAGTAAAAATATTACAAAGAATAAATATAAATATAATTGACAAAGGTATGATGATACACATGCATTGCCATACATTTTTGTGTAAACATATCAAAATATAACCAGAAAGTATCCTTTAAAATAATAGTTAAAATTTTAATATATAATATTTCATTATAAAGTTAAAAAAAAAAAAAAAAAAAAAAAAAAAGTATAAATTTTTAAAAAGCTGTTTGATCACATGACTGGAATGCGAATAAAATGTTTTGGTTTTCAAGTAGTTTAAATTCTATGAATTACGTAGTATATGTATAAACTGCATAACTGAACATGAGTGAGCCTAAGCTTGTGTTGCTATCATTGAGATACAGAAACAACATATATATATATATATATTTATGCATCTAAAAATTTTATCAAAATTAAAGTCTAAATTATTAAATTTGCATCGTAAAATTTATAATTTAAAATGTTAATATTTTTATGTGTGTATAAAATTAACATTTATGTTGATAATAATTTTAATGTCAGATTTCTACTCAAAGGAAAAAAAATCACGTTACTAAGAAATGGAGAAAAAAGAAGTTCAATAATTAACGCAATAGAAAATATAAAATTAACTATAAAAGAAATTTAAATATTTTCCAGTTCGCGTAAAAAAATAATTATTATAATATCAATTATCTTTTTTTTAAACCAAAAGTGATATTGCATAAACGTAATTACCGTTTAAGAAAAAAATGAATTATTTTTAATTATATATATAAATGCTTTTCTATATTTCTTTTAAGTGACATAATTTTAATAAACATATCATTTAAAAAGTAATAATGCAATTAGTTTATTTTTTGAAATAATGCAACAATTATTTTTTTTAAAGCAGCTACAAGTAAGGTAGAAGAGCAAAAAACTAATAAATAATTGTACGTAAAAAAAGCGTTTTTAATTTTATATAACTTCATAAGAGGACTGCCTGCTAAACTTATTTTTAATGTTTTTTTTTTATTATTATTCTTTTTATTAACCTTTAATTATTCTATTTTACAATATTTAAAACAATAATTTTTAGCGACAAAAAATCGAAAAAGTGTGATTATTTTTATTATTTTGTTTTTATTTGATTAATATATATATAATGAAACTATTAAATTCATTATATTGAATGTATTTAAACAGATAAAGAAAATGAATAATTTAAAATAAATAAAAAAAAAATAAAAAAAAAAAAAAAAAAAAAGATAAATAGGACTTTTTTCATACCATGTTTTTAAATTTGCTGTTGAATCATATACACGGTATCGAAGGCAGCGGGAACCGGGAAAAATTGGCTAAAATTATAAAAAAAAATTCATTGTTATCGTGTTTTGATTATAAAAGTTTCAAATAGCTAGCTAGCTAGCTGGGAATTTAGTTAAAAATCGATTGAAAGCTATGTACTGGTAACGCTGCCGAATGCAGCAGGGATCAGAAACAGTTGGTTAAAAAGTATTTAAAAAATGCATTTTCATCCTATTCTGAATTACTGTGAAATTTTCAAATGTCTAGCTAGTCGAGAAGTTAGTTAAATAAATTTTCTGTTGAATCATATAAACGCTGCCGAAGGCAGTAGGGACCGAAAACAGTTGACTAAAAGTATTAAAAAAAAGAATTGTTACCGTGTTCTGAGCTATCCTGAAAGCTTCAAATGTCTAGCTAGTCGGGAAGTTAGTTAAAAGTCGATTGCAAGTTTTGCACTGGTAACGCTGCCGAAGGCAGCAGGAACCCGAAACAGTTAGCTAAAGGTATTAAAAAAATGCATTTTCACCGTGTTCTGAATTATTCTGAAAGTATCAAATGTCTAGCTAGTCGGGAAGTTAGTTCAATAAATTTTCTGTCGAATCATATAAAAGCTGTCGAATGCAGTAGGAACCTGAAACAGTTGACTAAAAGTGTTAAAAATAATGTATTGTTACCCTGTTCTGAGCTATCCTGAAAGTTTCAAATTTCTAGCTAGTCGGGAAGTTAGTTAAAAATCAATTGCAAGCTTTGTACTTGTTATGCCGCCGAAGTCAGCAGGAACTCAAAACAATTGGCTAAAAGTATTACAAAAATGCATTTTCACCGTGTTCTGAACTATCTTGAAAGTTACAAATGACTAGCTAGTCGGGAAATTTTTTAAATAAATTTTCTATCTTTTAATCATATAAACGCTGCCGAAGTCAGTAGAGACCTGAAACAGTTGACTAAAAGTGTTAAAAAAATTTATTGTCTCCGTGTTCTGAGCTATCCTGAAAAATTCAAATGTCTAGCTGATTGGGAAGTTAGTTAAAAATCGATTGTGAGATATTTACTAGCGAAACAAACAAAGAAATAAACAAACAAACAAGAATCGAGGTTAATAAAAACATGGTTAAAAAAAAAAAAAAAAAAAAATCATCTCTTCCTCTCGAAGGTGAGATGATTAAAGAGAAGTGAAATAAAATAATTATAAGATAAAAAAAGAAAACTTTTTATATACTATGTTTTTATATTTTCTGAAGAATCATTAATAATGAATGCGAGGATATAAAGTAATATTTAAGCACGCGGACTCAGTTCACTGAAATAATAATAATAGAAAAAAATAAGTTGGTTTTAAAAATAAAATGTTACTCCTTTTTAAACAACGTACATTAGCATCGTGAACGTCATTAGCACCTATCTATGTGTATAAACTTTTTAAAGTGATAATGACGTAAATTTTTGTGAGATGCAGAATTTAACTTTTATGTCGAAAGAAAATGAACTCGTACTTTTTTTTTGGAAACAATTAAATTATAGCTAATATTTTAATGCATATTTTAATGCTATTAAGTATTATTTTCATATTTTAATTAATTAAAAGAAAACTATTCGAAAGTCTGACTCAGAAGTATTGTGTTGTCATTGTGTTCTGAGCTACTGTGAAAGTTTCAAATGTCTAGGTAGTAGGGAAGTTAGTTGAAACTAGATTGCAAGATTTGTAACCGGGAAACAACAAACAAGCAAACAAAGAAGCATACAAACAAGAATCGAAGTTAATAAAAACATTGTAAAAAAGTATGAAACTGGGCAGAAAGAAATGGAAGCAGTACGGGAAAAGATGGAAATCAGATGAAAAAAATCGAAGAAATGAAACAAATTAAAGACAGTTTGTGTGAAGAAATGAAATCTAATCAAAACGAGGTGATGAAAGAGCTTTCGACAGTGAAAGAAGCAATAGAGGGTAAATTTACAGTAATGGAAAATAGAATGGATGAAATTGAAGAGAAAGTTATGAAGATAGAAGAGAATTTTGAAGAGAAAGTTATAGAAAATGTTGGTTAAGTGCTGAAATTGAGGTATGCAGAGCTAGGAAGCAAATTTAAGAAACTGGAGGAAGATCTTGAGAAAAAAATAAAAGAAGAGTGCATCATGGAAGTGATAGGAAATGAAATGCAAAAGAAGATCCGTAGTTTAGAAGAACAGTTAGCATTCATGCCCCAGGAAGATGAAAGGAGAGATAAAATAATACAGACTCAAGAATCAGTTACGCTATCCATATACAATGGCAGATCCTCCTGGCAGATATATAAGACACAGTTTTCCAACGGCTGGGACTCCACATCCAAGACTGTCCATTTAGCAGCAGCATACGGAACGATGCAGCTGATATTAACAACTATTTCGTAGGAAGAACAGCATGACTTCGAGTCCCTGACCAGACCACTGGAGCTGCGTTTTGGAGAAAAAATGTTCTAAAGACTACAGTCGCATCTAGTTAAAGTACCGTTACCAAAAAACGGGTAAAAGTTTGCAAGAGCACACCTAGCTTTCTTTGACAGCCACGCTAAAACTCGAGATTATATTGTCGCTCCAATACTTTATCGATGCCGTGCAAGATCCAGTGACTCAAAAATCACTTAGACTCGCCGATGTCAAGGATGTCGATTCAGCTTTGGCATATGCATTAAAGATTGATGCAGTCCAACATGTCTCAGAAAAAGACAGTCACACTATCAGAGCAGTCTCTTTAAATGATTTCCAAACTGTTCTGAAGGAAGTGAAGAAAACTCTGGCAGACATTACGAGGACTGGAGGGAATATAACAGACGGCCATCTCGCGGGGCGGTGGTTGTCGTAAATTAAAAAGCCCTACTTTACAGTATTGCCTGTTCCTTCGATGAGTGGCGGTGAGAATGGACTTTATGTTTATGGCCAAGTTAACAATGCAACCTGCCGTTTGATTCTGGATACTGGAGCAAACGTAACCATTGTTAGAACGGACGTAGATCATGATTTTAAAGAGAAGATCATCTGGACGTAGCCCTGCGTTAAACTCCAGACTGTGACCGGTGGCGAAATCTAAATCTATGTGGAAATTAACTTGACCATCACATTTTGAAATGCTAGTTACCGTCATACGGCATATGTAGCTGACATAAGAGATCCTCTAATCCTTGGACTTGATTTCCTCAGAAAGTATAACTATAAATTGGATTTTAAGAACAATGGACTGCATTTAAGTTCAGAAGCCATAGCTGTGTTTAACACTGAAAATCCAGACATTTGACAAATTGGTCAGATAACAGCCAAATCCGAAATTTCTATCCGTCCACACAGAGATACAATTGTTTCCGGAACACTTCCTAAAGACCAATATTTCCGCTATGGACTAATTGAATACCCGAATACACACAATAGCCTGAGTGGATATTTGGCAGCTTCATCTCTGGTTGACCTTTCAAAGAGAGAGTCGCCAATATAAGTGATAAAGTAAAGATTGCGCGGAAGGATAAGGTTTTAGCAACCTGCACTCTGTTACATGCATTAACCGGACCGAGCAATAAACCGAGTCCAAATCTTCTGAGTTTTCAACAACGGAATTACTCAAGAATGCAGAGTTAGGAAATGAACAGCTACGAGCTACGGATAAACTACTCTATGAATTTAGAGACCCCTTTTCTGGAACACCTGAAGACGTCAGGACTAAAATCACTCAGCACAGAATTGGCACAGGAAATCATCCTCCAATCAAGCAACATCCAAGACGGCTTTCATTTGCTAAGCAAGAAGAGGTGGCTGGGCTTCGAAATGAGATTTAGCCTAATGACATCATCTAACCATCAGCGAGTCCTTGGGACTCTTCCATAGTACTGGTACGAAAGAAGGATGGCTCAACGAGATGTTGCGTGGATTATCGTCGTTTGAATGACATCGCAAAGATAGATAGGTATCCTCTTCACAGAATGGATTATACTTTAGACAAAAGTTTTGCAACTAGTAGTTATCGACTTTGGATTTGAAGAGCTAGTATTGGAAAGTCGAATTACATTCTGGCGATCGTGAGTTCTTACATTTGGATTACGTAATGCCTTTACAACCTTTGAGCGGCTGATGGAGACAGTGTTAAAAGGAGTTTCTTATGAAGCCTGTTTTGTGTACTTGGATGATATTATAATTGGGGGGCGTACCTTTGAAGATCATTTAAGAAACATCCATAATGTGCTGAAAAAACTCAGGAAGGCTAACCTCGAATTGAATCCCAGCAAGTGCAACTTGTTTTGTCGTGAAGTCAGCCATCTTGCCCATATCATCTCTGTTGAAGATGAATTTACAATTTCTTTAAATACAGTGCAACAGCGATTAAACAAAGCAAGTTTAAGTGCCAGAAAATCTGAAAAAAAAAAATTCTTAACCTAAAGAATTAGGAAAACTAGACTTTAGAGTGTTACAAAAATAAAAAAATGATTAGTCAATTACTGGGCTGAAGTGGTTCTCTCTGATGAGTCAGGTTTAACTTATTTCGAGCTGACGGAAACAAGCAGGTCTTATGAGGAAAATGTGACCGACTTAATGAAAATCGCACACATTCTCCGTACATTATGATACGAAAATGCATAATTTTTACATGAGTCGGTGAAATTTTCATGTTCAAGGGATCCATTAACCCAAAATAAAACTTGGCCATTAAAAAAATTAATGTTTGACCGACTATTTTAAAGGTATTTCAGACTTTTCCACAAACAGCATTTCAAGTTGATATTGCATCATGTTACATAGCACCTATGTTACGTTTATTTGATTCAAGTTGTGAAAATTACCTACCCATTCACATGAGCATCTATAGTTTTGTAAGTTATCATAACTTTTTTTACTTAAAGTTAAATCCCACAAGGAATATCGTTTTTTTTTTTTTTTTTTTTTTTTACTGGACTTAAAAATATTCCTAATCTTAATCCGCTCCATCGAAAATGTTTAGTCTATAAAAGAGGAAGAGGGTTCAAAATTTGTTGCCTAGTACTTCGCAAAAAATAGAAAAAAATATGTATGATATTTGGAACAGAGGAATGTTTGAGTTTCATGTTAAAAAACTGTAAAATATTTTGCCATTGCGCATCAAAGAAGTTATTCCATATAAAGGGGCAATTATCCAATGCAGAATACATATTTTTATTAAGTATTTATTTAGATCGAACAAATAAGTAGTTTTATTTCATTCATTAAAATATAACGTGTTTATTTCATATAATAAATCATAATAGAATATAAAGTATACGTTTATTATATTAAGTTTAAAAAGGAAATTTTATGTAGAATTTTATTAAATACTTCGTAGAATGTAATAAAGCAAATTATTAATTTAAAAAGGTACATCGGTATTAAGTAATGACTTTGCTACAGAGCTACACCACCTGTAGCTCTGTCAGATTAGGTAAAATCTTTTCTGAAACAGTTATAAATTTAGTATTATCACGTTGTCTTAAGTGTGTCTCTTGAAAGGCAAAACAAATAGGTCGATGATCAGAAATAATGTTTTTGATTTCATCTCGTTTATTGATAAAACCTGGACAATTCCATGAAATGAAATGCGTCATGAGGATATTTATATATATATATATATATATATATATGTACTTTTAGATGAGAACATCTACGTCATTTTCTTCTGATACAGTAGACATATTATCCTCAGCATCAGAAGGATGGAGACTGATTGTGTCATCTTGTATGACAGGAGATATTTTACAAGTTTTGTTTGATTTTAGGGTGGATAATTTTAAAGTTTTCTTTTTCTTGATAATATTGGGACGGGAAGGAGAATTAGAGTGTTTTACAGAGCCAGAAGCATGACCTCTGTCGGACAATATATTTTTCGCTATTTGTGCGGATTTCTTAGATTTTGCTGGTTTAATGGAAGACTCTGAGGAGCTTGAAGTCTGAACAGGTTTGGTTTGTAGTTTTGGGGCATTAACTCATTCGTTCCCGTAACGGCCGAAACCGCCCGAAAGCTCTCAGTCCTAAAGCGTAAGTCAATTTTTCTGCAGTGCGACTTTTTTTTTTTTGTGTGTGTGCCCCGAAGTGTATATAACACCAACAACACACGCATAGTAGTTATTGTAATTCAATATAAATAGTTGCACATCTTTTTTTTTTTTTTTTTTAATGATTTACAGTACCAATTAATAGATAAAACCATTTTAATTTACTTACGCTAATTCGAACCTTTAAGATCATAACAGAAAGGCCAGCTAGGAGTGATTTTTAAGCGAAATCCATAGAAGATTTCATACATAAACCAACAATTTTATGAAAAATATGGAAAAAAAAAACATAACTGGAAATGAAAATTGGATTAGAAAATACGAAAAAATGATAACTAGGAATGAGAATTGGAATAAGAAATCCTCAAAAATAAAAGTATTGGTCTTCAGGGAACATTTACTTCTACGAGCAGAGAAATCGCAAGATTTCGGAAAACTGTATAGCTAATTTAAGCCAAAAATTACAGTTCATATTCCAATCTTGCGACAAAACCAAATTTAAAAAGGAATGAAATAAACTATTAACATAACCCTGCAATGAATCAAGATAAAAAAAATATAAGAATTATGCGCATGTCATGCTAACTCCAGACTCAGAGAATACGAATTAACCATTTGCCATCAGAACTATTCTAATAAGAAAAATAATATCTAGACTAGTAATGATTAATCGATAGAGGTTCTACAAATGATCAATTTGATAAAAAAAAATTAAATTCACTATATTAATGTATTATTAAATTAATGATGTTTAAAACGTTAAAACTTAATTGAAGTAGAGTTTAATTACAACTTTCAGAAACATATATTTTACTTTTTAATTTTCTATGTATGACATGTATGCTTGCGCCATCTAGCGCTAAAAAAATAAAAAAAAATAAAGGTTTCTTTTTTTATTGCTTTTATTTATTTGTTTATTTTATTTTATTTTATTTTATTTATTTATTTATTTATTTATTTTGAGAAAAGATTTTTTAAAAATTAAAATCATTTAATTTAAACCTGAGATAACACATTTTAATTTTAATTATTTTTATTAATTGCAATAAATTACATATTTTTTTATATCTTAGTCACAAGCATTAATACCAAAATGTTCACATGTTTTGACTCAGTAATTTATATTTATTTATTTTTATGTAATTTTATTTAATAATTTTATTCTTTTTATTTTTTAATTATACGTATTGATTTATAAAAAATGAAAATGGATAATTTGTTCAAATTAAACTTAGGAATTCACCAAAAGCCAGATTGCATATAATTCAAACTAACGTGTGAAGAGTTAATCATTCATACTATCAACAAGAAAATTAAGAAGTATCTTGTAATAGCAATAATCCTTTCCCCACACAATATTGTTTTTTTATTTAATTCATAAACCCTCCCAACCAACCAGCCATATATATATATATATATATATATATATATATATATTACCAAGTAAATATCAAAGAAGTACCAAAAATTCCCTTTTAATTTTAATGATGATAGATTAATACTTTATTTTTTCTAAAATTATACATGAAATAATAACCATCATTAAATATAAAGTTTCTCTCCATTTAATATGAAGAAATTTCAAAAGAATAATTTATTATTTTGGGTAGATATCCTTTAATATTACAGATTTTAAAAGATACTCATCAATAAATAGCATAACTAAATAAAATATATCCAACGATAACAACCGTTTTGAGGGATTTGAAACTTTCTAACGCTATGCATGAGTTTCTCCATATAGATTCTCGGTTAAATCCTAAAAGTTTTCTTGAATATCTTTTAAAAATTGTCAGCAGATTAAGTCAATTTAAATTCAAAGTAAGTTAGAAAGCTCAGCTAAACGACGGAATATTACTTTCGAAAGTTAAATATAAAATATCAGCTGTTTATATAAAGTTTTAGACTGATTTTGAAAGCTTGGATTTTTTTATATTTAAAATTATTTTTCAAAGTAAATTGATGCATGAATGATTACATAAATTAATAATTTTTAAGGCTAAAAGTTACTTTTGTTGAAGTAATATGAAACTTTTGTTTTATATCTCACATATATTAAAAAATAAATAAATAAATAAATAAAGTCATACAAATATATATTTTTACACTTAGTCGTATTTCTGTTAATTAGCTTTTGAGAACAATAGTATTTAAAATAATTACTAGAAATGTGTCCAAACAGTAATCCCTCTTAACCCATTAAGTACCAGATTTTTTTTTTAATTATTTTTTTAAAATTTTGTTACTTTTTAGCATGTAAACAGACATGGTTAATTAAATTTTATGATACTGGAAATAAATATATGATTTTTATTGATTTAAAACTCGATCCCCATTTGGGGATTACGGTACATTGCATGTAAAATAATCATAACATTTTTATGAATGCCATTTAATAACGCATTCTACATGTAATCCAACATCACACTTTACACATTGTTTCCGAACATTTTTTTTGCAAACTGCACATTTTCTCTGTTTTCCATTTAGTGTTCTTTCTAAATAATGTCCTTCAATACTTTTTCTCACATTCTCTGGTACACGTTTCTCGGCAGCCATGCTATATGATGGCCTTCCACTGTTTTTTGGATCAGAAAGAGAATGTAAATTCAAATAAAATCGTGCAACTTCTCTTCTGAAATTTAATAATGGCATTTTTTCATTACCAATGTTGTACACAGTATGAGCATTAACAAGGGCCATATCCACTGCATTAGTAAAAATGGGAAAGTACCATTTTTTGCCCCTGATTCTTATTCTGTACTTTTGTATATTCCAATCAAGCTTGTCAACACCACCCATGTTCTTATTATAGTTTGTTATGGCGTTAGGCTGTGGAATTGATATTTGTTTTTTGTCAGTTCTAGACCATCTTGACACACGTCCTAATGGTAGTATTTCTAAATGATTAGATAACATTCTAACACAACTGTTGTCTTTCCAAACAAGTCCAAATATTCCATTCAATTCATCATATCTATAATCGAAAGACCCTCGAAATTCCTTTTTCATTTCTTTATCTGGTTTTATAGAGCAATTATTCATCCTGTTATATCTCACCGTTCCTGTGGCAGATATATTTCTCTCTTTTAAATTTTTCATCAAATCAAAGCTTGTGAAAAAATTATCAAAATAAAAGCAATGTTCTTCTGGTTTATCAATGATTGCTATTTTATTCAGTATTACAGACATTCCTAATCCATTCGTATTCGTTTCTGAATTGTTACTTATCTTACCTTCATAGACTTCGGCATTATAGCAATATCCTGTCACACCACAACACATTGCCCATTGCTTGAATCCAAAGCGGATGGGTTTGCCTCTAATAAATTGTTTCAAAAAATGATGTCCATAATAACGCACCATTTGCTCATCAATACAAATATTATGCGAAAATACTCCAAACTGCATAAAATTTTTATTTAGCTCATCAATAATTGGTCGTATTTTAAATAATCTGTCTTTAGTTCCATTTATCATTGGTATGTTTGTATTGTCACTAAAATGTAGGTTTCTCTTTATTTCCATATAACGGTTTTTCGGCATGCATTTTCGCACAACTGCTACATTTATGTCTTCTTCTTCTGACCAATACATTTTCTCTTGAGGTAAGGAGTGATATCCAGTTAACAGTAAGATTCCTAAAAAATTTTTCAAACAGTCTTGAGAGAGTGTAAATTCGTGACGATTATTTTGAGCAGCATAAGATATGCTTTCTTTTACGATATGATTTACCAGTTCATTTGTAAAGAACATTTCAAAAATTTCTACTGGTGTTTTACCTTTTACTTTTTCAATCATATTCATTTCACGCTTCTTGCATTCTTCTTCTCCATAACTAGAATTATTGAATGATGCGTGTTTTCTAATCCATTTCGATGCAGGTTTTTCTGTTTTAGATTTCTTTTTTCTTGGAATCGCAACTTCTTCATTACACTTCCCGCCATGTATTTCTAAGGAACCTGGAACATCATTTGGTATGGTATCCTCTAATTCGTTTTCATCTATATCTTCCATATCAGAAACAGCATCCGCTGTATCTGGTGGTAATTGAACTATATCAATAGTACCATCAATATCTTCATCATCTGTCAAATCAAGGTTATTGTCCCAATATTCTTCAAGCTCTCTTAGAGTTGAAAATTTTTTGCAACTCATGATCATCCAAATATAATATAAATAACAAATATTTGTATAAATACAAATGAGAATAGTACAGTTATTATGTATTTATGAAAATCGTACTACGTATTGCAAGGTAATTCAAAGCAGAAAAGACTCTGTAACAACACTGAAAAAAAACGTGTGTGAAGAGAATTCACACCAACAACTAAGAACATGTATAATTCAGAACACCTGTACAAAAATCCTTTTTCTCCCCCCCCCCTTTTCTGCTTATCAGTTATTGTTAGTGTCTCCATTTTACTCTTTGATGGGGAAATAGCTTTGAGGATTCACAATGCCAACACCTGCTTATTGTTCCCTCCCCTTCTTCCCCTTCCGGCCCTATCTCTTCCTGTTTCTTTTGTATTATTGTAACTCACACATTTCACATTTTTCAAGGAAACGCCCTTTATGAAATTTCTAGAGACATTTTCCAAATATCTTAAGAAAAAGGTAAGTTCTATTTCAATGTAAATAGGAAATTTTTTTACATCACAATACCCGTGAGCCCCAAATGGGGATCACTGTATTTTCGCTGTGGTCAAATTATAATAAAAACAATTTGAACATTTTTCATGTCATATTATTTAGAACACATGCAGGCATATTCTCTATAAGAAAAAAATAATTATTTCAATATAAAGTATCAGATATTATCTTAGTAAACTGATACATCTAAAAATATGTAATTTACGAACGATTCTTTTAAAGAAAGTTATATATATATAGTTTTTTTTCAGCAACTCATAAAATTTTCGCTATATATATTAAGAGTAGACTTTAGTGTGAATATACAACTTTAAAAATAAGCGAAAAATCTGAAATTAGAGTGAAGAACATTAAAATTATCTATGATCCCCAAATGGGGATCATGGTAAGAAATGGGTTAAATACAATTGTATTCCGTTTAAATCTTCTTTAACTGCTTTTGAAATATAAATTAACAATTAGTCCTAACGTAAATATCTAATGACTAAATGCACGATATTTTCTTTTCTTTTCTTTTCTTTTTTTTCTTTTTTTTCTTTTTTTTTTTTTTTTAACAAATAGATTTTTTTATTATATATTGTAGTATATAAAATTTATTTCCTAACAGGTTTAAAATTTTGCGAAAACATCTATGTTCTAGCACATTAAAAAAATAAAAATGTATTTTGCAATTATTTAATAATATTCTTTTTATGATTTTTGTTTAATTCGTTTTCTAAATTGCTGATATTGATGAATGGCCAGGTACACAGTTTACAATAAACCTTACAAGAAAATGTTATTCACGTTATAAAATATATATGTTATTTTAATTTTTACATTCATTTATAATATATATATAAAAGTTAGAAAATGTTGCTTAATTAAATAAAACAGCACTTCCTAAAAAAAAAAAAAAAAAAAAAAAAAAAACTGGTATACAAAATAACAAATGTGATATTAATTATTAGCAGGCTACGCCCGCTTCGCTTGTCAATATTTTTAAATGAATCATTATATTTAATGAATTCTCAAAGTTGCATTAATTTTTGTCATGCGGAAAAAAAAAAAAAGAGAACAAAAATTATGATTGGAAAAAATGTCACACCGTGTCCACATTGCCTTAGGCAGCGCAGGTCATTGTGCACTGCGCGAGCGGATTTATGTTCGAGAATCTTAATGAATTATTACTTACAAACTTTGAATAAACACCATAAAATGCAATAAACTCGCAACAATTGTTTCCGGTCGAAAAAACACACGACCCTTCATCAGGAGAATAAAGTAAGCACGAGTGCTGCAGTCAAAGCGGCAACGCAGCGGCAACTTGACTGCAGCACTCGTCCTAACTTTATTCGCCTGATGAAGGGTCGTGTGTTTTTTCGTCCCGAAACAATTGTTGCGAGTTTATTGCAATTTATGGTGTTTATTCAAAGTTTGTAAGTAATAATTTTCACAACGCCAGTTTTGTGGTGCTTTTTTATTAAATCTTAACGAATCACTATATTATCGTAAGGGAAAAACATAAATGCAAAATACAAAAAAAATCTTCTCCTATCAGTGGAATAATCGGTCCGGGTCCCCACTGCCTGCGACACTGCCTGCGATAGGCACGCACGGCACGCGAGTTAATTCACCAACCGTTCCCACCCCTCCTAATTATTTTAGGCTTTAAAAAATAACTTCTCTCGGGCATTTAAACCTAATAATATTAATTTTCAACGTTCTATCTGAATTTCTTTATTTTTACCCATGCGTCCGCCCTCCTCCCCGCCCCTCACAATAATTCTGTACTTTCGGAAATATCGGCAATCGAATCATCGGGCCTCAAAATATAACAACACTAATTTTCAGTTCTCTAACTCTTATTTATATATTTTTGCCCCTTCACCATCTTTCCGTCTAACCTAATAATTTTACAAATTCGAAAATATTCGCAATCGATTTGTAGGTATCAAAAACCTCCATGTAACAATTTTGAGCAACCTAACTCATTTTATCCCCTTCGTCAACCCTTCCTGCCCCTCCTAATAAGTTTACAAATTCTCAAATATACGCAATGGATTTGTAAGTATCAAAAACCTCTATGTACTAATTTTGAACGACCTAACTTTCTTTTTATTTTTTTTCTCTTTCGCCCCCTCCCCTTACCCACCCCCTCCTAATAACTTTACAATTTTGAAAGTATCTGCAATTGATTTATAGGTATAAAAAACCTATATGCACCAATTTTGAACCGTCTAACTCTAATTTTATTTTTTTGCCTCTCCGACTCCTACCGCTTTCTGCCCCTCCTAATATCCTCGAAATATCCTAATATTTCGAAAATATCCTCATTCGACTTGCGGACCTCTAAAACCTATATCTACCAATTTTGAACGGCCAAACTATATTTCTAATTTTTTCCGGAACGAATTTCTAAAATTCCAGAAATAAAAGTTTTGAGGTATTTGTGTGAGCTATATTTTAGGGCA
>OZ005652.1:82909085-82966085 GCA_963930645.1 Salticus scenicus | reverse complement strand
TGTGAGCTACATTATAGGGCAAAAATCTCACAAATACTTTTTTTTTACTACATAAAGTATTATTTGATATCAAGATTGGCTGAATTTCTAAAATTCCAGAAAAAAATTTTTAGATACTTATATTAGCTATGATATATTTTAGAGAAAAAAAAATGTACGTATATATGTTTTTTTTTTTTTTTTTTTTTTTGAGATATAAAGGATTATGTGAAATCATAATTTACGCATGTGAAATCACGTTTTGGCCCTCTCCCCCTTGGGGACTGAATTTCTAAAATTCCAGAAATTAGTACAATATATTTGTGTTAGCTATATTTTGAAGCAAAAATTTTATTTGTTTATTATCCGTTTTTTTTAGTTTGAGATATGAAGTATTTTGTGAAAACTAATCTTGTCACCTATCCCCCTTGGGAGGTGAATTTCGCAAAATTGCTCCTTAAGAGGGTGCTTACATTATTTGTTCTATAATCTGCCCCGGTTTCGAGTCAGTGGATTCAGCAGATTTTGCTGTGCCTTGATGAGTCAGTGAGTGAGTGAAAGTACTATGTTATATGTACAGGTAAGTGTATTTTTTACCCTTATTTTGGTGTGCAAAGATTTAATGACATTCATGGAAAATTATTATTTTTATTAGTGATTTGATTTGTTAAAATAATAAATTTGTATGTAAACACACAATTATAAGTCTGACATATTTATTTTATTACTGAAAAGCGGAGTTAACTTAATAAATATTAGAAACAATTTCAAAATTTATATACAAGATAGTCATAATTACACTGACACTGCTCACAGTGTTATGTACACAGTTATAAATAAAGTCCTATATTCCACCAGAAGAATGTTTCCAATTCGCTGGGTGTAAAGTTTTGCCGTTTTAGCGGTACTTACTTCTGAAATGGCACCATTAAAATCGTGAGGTATTGCACCAAAGTATTGGTTGCAGAAAATTGGAGCTACTTTTCTGGTGAAATATAGCCTTTTATTTTTAACACTGTAGTGCGATCCGAGCAACACCACCTGTAATAATGTCTCCGAGCTGAGCTCAACGTCACGGAAGATCGGCCGATTTCATCCAATCCCCACTTTCCAACATGTATCATAGGACGTGTTGATTGTATAAAATCGACCGATCTTCCATGACGTACACCTCAGCTCGGAGGCATTATTACAGGAGGTGTTGTCCAAGGGCGAAATTGTCCCCGAAGTTTGTAAGATGATTACACAAGGACGAAGGATTCCGAAATAAGGTTTCAAAAATCTGGGGAATATATTGCGCTGTTTTTCTAAGAAATGCTTTTGTCGAAATTTATAATTTAAAAATGATGTTTTTTGCAATATTTTTAATCATTTTATAATGGAAGGCGCAAAAGCGCGCCCAATTCCTATGGATCAATATGTCAAATCTTATGGATATACAATGCAATTTTGCGCCAAGAATTATATTTTTTAAAACATTCCAGGACCATGTGGCACAAATGTGTGATGCCCGGAAGTAAACGACCCCATGCTTTGGTACTCCGGCCTACCGGTCGGGAAATGAGTACGTTTCTTGCTGGAACGTATACATGACAGTTGGCGTGAAAGAGTTAAGGACTGATTTTATCACAATTCACTATTTTCAAATTGGAGACGCCACGCTAGTTTAACCGCACTTTTTACATATTAAAACTATCTTTCCCATTACACAGCGTCATATACGTATCCCTCCTAGTGGTGACTTTTGGGATTTATTTAGGGAATCCTACGTCCTCCGTCATGTTTGTATTTCCCATAAACTTTGACGCCATTCTATTGACTAAACATTGGTAGTTTAATTACGGCCAACTTATATATATATATATATAATATATATATAAAGAAATATGATGCAATCTGATTCCTTTAACCGCAATTTATAAAGTAATAAGAAGTATTTGAAATAATTAGGTAATTGTGCATTTCTTTTAATACGTCAATAAACCGACTTGTTAATTTAGTAAAAAAAATAATATAATAGAAGACACAATTACGCAATAAGACACATTTGTGTTTTAAATTATTTAAATTTTACGAACATGTTACATACATTTTTATCATAGATTTGATATTATTTGCATAGAAAAAACACACACTCT
This sequence comes from Salticus scenicus, assembly GCA_963930645.1. Lineage (NCBI taxonomy): Eukaryota > Metazoa > Arthropoda > Arachnida > Araneae > Salticidae > Salticus > Salticus scenicus. The sequence goes on along the minus strand of OZ005652.1, from coordinate 82,963,968 downwards.
TGTCAAAAATTATCTACTAAACTTTGTACTTTAATTTCTATTCTCTTACTGAATAAATGGAAACCGCATAATGTAACATAAAAAAATAAGGAAAGGGATGACATCAAGTGACAGTATAACAAAAGAAAGATCATGGGAGAAAAATGAAAATGAATTTTCCGCGAGAATTACTTTCTCGCATCAAGTGTATCTCTTCGTTTGATCTAACGCAAATAATTACTCATCTCTGAAAAGGATGAAAAGAAGATTTTTGTTCTCGAAGATAGAAACAATTACTATTTATAAAAGAATCTTTCTTATTTAACATGCTGCAGAAATTAATGTATAATGTGGAGCGATAGATTAGGAAAAAGATTAGTTATAAAGAAATATATTTTATTTGTTTAATATGGTGAAAACACAGGAATATAATTGTGTTTTTCTATTTTTCTATATTCTTCTTCTTTTTAGCAAATGCAACATATCACCACGGTAAACATAATTACTGGAGAAAAAAATATATAAATTTCTCGAAGCAGTTTTTTAAGAAAAAATATGTATTAAAGCACTTGTATACAGTTTATAAGCAACAATTGAATAAAAGAAAATAATGACACTATAACATAATAGAGTTAAAAATACACATTAAAAATAAGTATATTTTGTCTAAATTTTCTGAAAGAAATATATAATGGCTTAAAACAATTCTATATATCTTAATAAATAAAAATAATATAAAAAATGTATAAATAAGGGCAACTACTCTTGTCTTTCGACTTAAAAATACGGTTATTTAATATATATATATATAAATAAACTTCAAAATGAATGATAAAAATTATTAATTTGCATAAAATAGGCGCTAAAGCAGCACAGAATTTATATACAAAAACATAACTATGAATTTAAATTATGATAAGTAAAGATATAAAAGTGGAATGTAAAAACAAGAATAATAACTTTAAGCCTTTGTTGCATCATGTCCACTGCAGTGGACAAAAGTTTAATTTTTTTACTTCCACACAAATGGTTTTACAGATTTGGTATCAATGTTTATTCTTTCTGTATTATTTAAGCTTTCAAGTGTTGCTCATAGATACCAGCATAATATAAAATTACAGATTGCATTATTAGTTTGAAAATAGCGTCAACCTCTACTTCCAAGTTAGTATGATTTCTCATTGTAAACATTGTATATAAGTACTAAACCTTTTTTATTTTGACATTTTGCATTTTGAAATAGTAATTTTAGGCAATTTAGAATATGTTTGAATGGAACACTTATTTTCAGATGCTATTTTTCATGAAAATTGATGTATTTTTCTTTTTGTCAACTACAATGGACAATATGAACATAGGCTAATGTAGGACTATTTTTGTTTGTCCATTGTAGGGGTATAAAAGGGTATTATTTCATTTTATAGATGTTACCGTGATAAATTATTGGCTTATTTAAAAAGCTGTCATACAACAATGCTCTATGCAACTAGGACTTTTCAAGATTTCCTTTGCCAGAGGACTAATACATGCACTATCAAGAGTAATTGATGAACAAGATACAGAAAAACTTACGCAAACAAGGACCAATGTCAGTGTAAAAACCTACAAAAAAAAAAAAAAAAAAAAAAAAAAATATCAATCAAGGCAAGCTTTGTCTTCTACGATAGAGTGGATCATTTTGCTAGACAAATATCAAATAGTGCTCAAAGATGTAAGATGGAGTTAAGCTCAAGAAAATATACATATTCATGCATAAAATACAATGTTCATTTGTGTATCGATGAAAAAAGTGGCTGCTTTTATTATTTTCATCACCACTTCTACTTTATATATCCAGTTTCTATATGCATACGGTCCACTTTAGTGGACAAACTGTAACTTTTAAAATAAACAAAATTTTGATGACACAGTTTTTTCCCCTGATTTCTGGGGCAATTTTAAATAGAAAAAAAACACAATAATTTCCGTTAAAGTTTCCCAGGTGTTTAATATGCAACAAAGGGTTAACAATGTTAATAAACAAGAAAATAAGTTAAATTTAACAATATTCCAGCAAAAAATTTCAATTTATGCAGTGTTTTCTTCGTGAACAGGTGGGAACACAGCTATTAAAAGAACTATGTAGCACTAGTAGGTTTCTGAAGATATGCCAAGCTAGCATAGTGCTGCTGGTGGTGAGTTTTTTCTATCTTTTTCTGGCAGGTTCAGGTGGGGGTATGTTCTTGCTAACATTGTCATTTCAAAAATTCATATAATAAACAATTTTTAAATTTTGATATAAAATTTCATTATAGTTTCTCTCATAAGTAATAGTATTTGATTTAAAATAAAATGCTTTATAAATAAATCAAAATTTCAATCTTTATAACTTCAAATAATTTCGTTACTATTCTGGAGTATGCTAGCTTGACATATATTCAGAATCCTGCTAGTAAGTACTACGTAGTTCTTTTAATACCTGTGTTTCCACCTGCTGACGAAGTGTACACTGCATATATTGAAATTTTTACCTTGAATAGTGTTAAATTTAACTTATTTTCTTGTTTATTAACATTGTTAAAGTTATTCTTATTGTTTTTACATTCCACTTTCATATCTTCACTTACCATAATTTAAATTCATATATATATATATATAAGCAAAATAACCAAGGTTAAATTAAAAATAATCCCAAAACACACGAGGGCCTCCATCAGGGGAGCTCAGGGAAGTTGGGGGCTAGAAACGTTTTTTTGGCTAAATAGCCAACTTTTCGTCAGAAAATTCTCATATTTCATTCTCTACATGGAGAAGCTTCCCTGATGAGGGCCCTCGTGTGTTTTGGATTTATTTTTTTTTTAGCATTGGTTACTTTGCTTATATATTATAGTTTTATATTTCCTTTCGCTGCATTTGCGTTGTAATGACAACGATAGACCCGCCAAAGAATTGTCCTGCTCACTCTTGTGACCCTCTGTCTTGCCCAAAATGGTCCAACCCAATTTAGTTCTGAATGTAGTTAATCCCAATTTTGGAAAATATTTTATGTCATTTGTGAACAGTTTAGCGGACATATCAGCTACCAAAAGTATATGTACTTCGTCTGGATTTTTCTGATATAAACAGGATTTATTATTTCTAGGGACATCTGATAAATACACATCTTCCTTTTCTAAGAGTTTTACTAATTTATCATCGCGACATAAATTCACGCCTGTGCATATTTTTTCTTGATCTAGTGCTTGTATTTTACACTTAAACTTATTATCTAAACTCCCAATCGTAAATTCATAACGATTATGTTCAGCTGACATTTCCATGCCCCCAAAAAGACCATGTCTTATTGTTTCTTTATTCATTCTTTTTTATTTTAATTTATCAGCTGCAAACTTACTGATGTAACTATTATGAGATCCGGAGTCAATAATTAACCGAATATATGATGATTTACTATCATCTCTGTTAGAAATTGCTACTATTAACGTCTGCAAATAAACATTCGCTTGTAAATTATGATTCGATAACGTCAATTTAGATTGATCATTTCTTTCGTAGTTACTTATTTCCTGTTTTAAATCTTTATTTCCATTACACATTATGTCTGAATGTCTACGATTACATAACTTGCATAAAGTTTTTGAGACACAGTGTCTAGCTAAATGCGAAGTTTGGAGACATAAATAACACAATCCTTTCTTACGCAATAGATTAACTCTTTCATCAAATGGTAAATGGTTTTGACACATTTGTTACTTAAATGCGATTCTGAGCAAAAATTACACCTATCACTTTTATTCTCATTTAATAAATCACAAGCAGTAGGCAATTTCCGGTTCTGAGTATCAAATTTACTAACGCGGGGGGGAAAAACATCTCTATGATTTTGATTATCTAATCTTTGAGCTCGGGGTGAGAAATGACTGGCGCCAGCGTCGTTGTCATCTTGTCTGGTAGTTATTAAGCATTCTCGCGATACGAGTTGTTTATTTAAGAAAGATAATATATCTTTCACACCGTAATTAACACCGTGAAATTCCATATTAAATTGTAATGCTAAATCTTTAGGTAATATTTTTAGTAATATCGGTGACAATAAACTGCCGTAGGTATCCAAAGAAACATCTAATGACTCTAAACTTCTAATGTTAGTTTGGATTTCATCTTAAATTTTCCTGAGTGATTTAATGTCACTTGAATGTTTTAGTGGGGCAATATATAGTAATTTATTCAAATGTACATTCACTAAGAGGTCTTGTTTGCCATATCTTTCTTTTAAAATATCTACTACTTTTATGTAATTACTCGCTGTGACAGAGAATCCTTCTATACATTTTAAGGGGTCAGGTGCTGAAAATGATTTCAAATAATTAAAATTATCTACAGGATCTAAATTTTCATTATTATGAATAGCCGTTTCGAATGACGACCAAAAAGTCAGCCATTCGGCTGCGTTCCCGTTAAATTTAACTGGATCTAGCTGTGGTAATTTCATGTGCATTGCTTCTTTAGAAGTATTTCTTCTTTCAATTTCGGTTGATGAAATACTTATTTCACTTTTCTTTAGTTCTTTTAATTTTCTGTTGGCTCGAAATCGCCAAGTAATTATTTTTTCACGATATTCATTTGCCGTTTCTAATTCGGCTTCTAATTGGAGTTCTTGAGTTAAATTTTTAATTTCGGAATCTTTACTCTTTAATTCTATAGTAGTTTCATTTAATAATTCAATAGTTTCTTCGAAATCTACAGCATCTGGATCTATGTCATCACATAAAGTTTTTAATTTCTCTATAAATTTATTAATACTGTCTCTTATGACAGCTCTTTCTTTTTTAGCTATTACTAAATTAGCCATAATAAATACAAAAATTTAAAATGTTATAATATTATCTATCTTTTCAATTATAAATAATGGATTCAATTATAAATAATTATAAATAATAGCTGCCCACATCCCGTGTATGGGATGCCAGAAAATATGGCTGTACCAGATTTCTGATCTGAAACTTAATTATTCTTACTGACCCGATACAGCATATTTCAAATCTTATCTTTTCTTACATTCTTAAATTTTCTAATAAAATATTTATTCTTCTAAATAATAAAATATGGATGGGTCTCACCTGAAAACTTCTAATCCAAGGGTCCGGGTGTGGATGGGGCAACTATCATCCATTAAAGAAACTATAAACTCGATGAATGTAGCACTTCTTAGATGAAAACAGAATTTTTAATGCTTTGTTAGCATACATGTAAAAACGAAAACAGAACAAAAACTATCTACAGTATTTACAATTAAATATTAAAGTCTTTCTTAACATTAAAGTCTTAAATTGTCATTAGCTCTTAAATATTTATTCTAATTCTTAAATGTTTCAATAGTTCTGTTTTAGGACCGGGGCGTCTATAAACAAGACGATCTTAGCATAGCCCCTTCTCTATTCGAGGTCCTTTCTGTTCTGATTCTGATTCTAAAAAGCACCTTTCGCGAAAAAGAGGCGCCCGTCTGTCTGGAAAGGCATTTGTTCTGAAAGCAGAAGAATGAACGGGGGATTCCCGACATGCGTATTGATTTATAAATACTCTGTTCTAGTACTATATTTAAAAATTCTAGTTATATTCCATCTTATATTTAAAATGTATCACATATACATGTATATATTAATATACATTACATTTATCAACAACTATAACAAGTTTCCTTAATGAGTAGAGGCAAAACAATCAGTAATATCAAATATTTCAATTATTTCAATTCGAAAACGAAGATTTACAAAAAGCTTTTGAAAAAGCAACAGAAAAAATGGGGTGTGAACATGGGCCCTTTCCAAAAAAGTCACAAAAATAGTTTAAAATGTTGAAAAATATACAAAAAGTTAGAGAATTTATTATAGGAAAAAATTTACCGAAATGGCAGACGTAACTGTGTACTTAACACCCGACACAATTACGTCTGCCCACATTTGGTGCTTAACACTTTATACAACTCGTCTCCTTTCAAGAATTTGCTAACCATAACAAACACAAATTCGCACATTAACTCACATTGTATCCTCTCTACTTGAAAGAGTGGTCCCAACGGCTGCCTGTTGTCTCTCATATTAGCTATGGCGTCATCTACATGCCTTGCTACCAGCCTTCTGCATCTCCCACAGCCACTTATGGAAGGGTGCCCACATTTTCACCTGTGTTCGCTTTTTACTCCTTCTAATCTGTATTTTTTATTCATTTTCTATAAATTACAAGCAAAATTTAAAACTAGCTTTTATTTATTTATTTATTTATTTTCACAGTTATATTTTAAAAACATTTTAACGACACACACAAAATAATAATAATAATAATAATAACAATAATAATAATAATAATAAATAAATAAATAAATAAATAAATAAATAAAAGTAAAATAAAGGTTAACTCTCTCTATTTAAAAATATATATATATATATATATATATATATATATAGTAATATATAAATGCAGAAATATATGAATAAATGAATGAAATTATACCCGAAAAACACTGAGATCTTCATCAGGGAGGCCCCTCAGTGTAGGAATATATAAATGCAGAAATATATGAATAAATGAATGAAATTATACCCCAAAAAACACTGAGATCTCCATCTCAGTGATCTCAGATGAGGATCTCAGTGTTTTTTGGGGTATAATTTCATTCATTTATTCATATATTTCTGCATTTATATATTACTACATCTAAGTTTTGCATTTCCTCTCGCTGCAATCTTGCGCATTGGTTTGTAATTCTCCTATTGATTTTTTCTAATCTGTAAAACTTATATATTTATAAATTTTCCTGTCAATTGTTTTCTCTCTCTCTCTCTCTCTCTCTCTCTCTCTCTCTCTGTATATATATATATATATATATATATATATATATATGAAAGGATAAAATAAGCAAGATTCTAAATTAGTATTTAAATTAATATTAAGTGATATCTTAATAGTATTAGCTCAGAATAAATCTTAATTTTAAGAACAACTTTGTGAGAATTCTATTTTAGAGCCCCAGTAAAGTTAGTTTTTCAGCAAAACACGTCGTATTGCAGGAATCGGAGTTAGAAGAAGTTTCATAATCAAAATTATGCAATTGTCGAAATATGCGGCAAGTCATTGCGAAATACGAAATACGAAATCCTGGATATCCGGGTCAACCAATGAGAGAATGTGGGCTGGATTTTAGCTTACTTAATTATCCAATAAGAATTCATATTAGGAGTTTGGCCTCGCCCTAAATTATCCATATTTAAGCAGGAGCACCCGAAAATCGGCGCCTTTTTCATGGAAGCTTGTGCTTAATTAGTTCACGTCAATAAAAAGTTTATTTTAGCGGTCCCAGGAGGGGGATTGGTTTGCAGTTCCGCCGTTAAAGGAACGTTTTCTGCCCGACTCGTCTACGGATCTGTATGTCAGCATGCTCAGATTGATTGACTGTTAATAAAGTGTAAAATGATTAAGTGCCTTCAATAAAACAACTGCATCAACTTATTGTGGAATATTTTTTTGAGTGACTGTCATTCATCAACTAAAGAACGATACGTTACATATATATATATATATATATATATATATATATATATTCATTACATGTATAATATTTATCTTTACTGTTATAAATAACGGTACAGTTATAAACATACATTATCGGCTTTTAACATAACCTGTATTAACATGATATTATATGTATCATATAACATACATATCCAAACACATATGATATTATGATTTGTTAGTCACATAATTTTATTAATCATATAACTGGCATGCTTAATGTAAAGATTGTAGTGTAAATTTTTATTTCATTTCTGATTCATACTGGGATGAAACGAGGGATGAAGAACAAGATTAAAGGCTTATAATCTATTATTCCATATAATAAAAATTAATTCTTTAATAAAAGTAATTTATCCTATAAATTTCATAAAGCTTATAATCATACAATTTATAAATGTCGCTTATTCGTTTCTGTTAATTAAAAAGCATCAATTAAGTTTAAATTTTCTTAAATATAAAAATCTGCGTTTAACATTTTTTTTTAAGAACTAAAAATTTCGATTTTTTATACGATAGAAATGGTTGTTAAATCACCTGAACATTTTAACTCACTTTAAATTTAACTGACGATAATCCTATCTGAGGTTTAAAAATATCTTCTCGAAATCTTCTAAGGACAGGTGGAAAAATCTTCATACGGATGACATAATTTAATTGAAAGTATTTGAAAATCTCAAAAGATGGATTTTGGCTTTGACTGAAACATTATTTATCCACAGGGAAACGAATTTTATTCCACTTTCTAACTTTGAAATCCAAGAAAATATTTCTAGTACATGTTAAAGTTTTTCTTATATATAACATTATCATAATATTTACTCATACTTAATAGTTACAAGTTGAATATATTGCACTGTGCAATATTATATTAATATTGAAAAACTGATGGGGTTATTTAAATTAGAGTAAAATCAGATAAATTTAATACATTTTAAAAATATGCTTAACATACATTAAAACACAATATATATATATGAATTAATCATTATTATATATTTGTGTACAGTACTGGCCAGAATGGATGACTCACTTGTTTTTTCCCATTCATAGTGACGTATAGGCGCCAGATGTTCGTTTTGGCTGTCTGCCAAAGTGCAGGTATTCTTTCTTGGCATTTCGTTAGTTCATTAGTTGCGTTCGCCGTGTGTCGGTATACAAATTTTTGCAGAAGGGTGAAATAATATAAAAATGCCTGGTAAAAGAATTTCACGCGAAATGCAAGCACAAATAAAGATTCTGAGCGAAGAAGGTTATAGTACTCGGGAAATTGCTGCCAGATTACAATTGGCACAAAAAACAATTTCAGGTCTATAAGTAATTTCAAAACAACCTAAAATTATGGACATTCAAAGCCAAAAGGTCGTCCCAAGAGCACAAGCAAGCGCATGGATGAGTCCATAATTTTGGCAGCGAAGAATTCACCCAGAAAATCAGCGAAAGCAATCCAAGCTAGTTTACCAAAAGATGTTAATTACCCTAGCCAAAGGACAATCCGCAGGAGGCTATTCAATACCAATTTAAAGTCCTACAAGCCTGATAAGAAGTCTAAATTGTCTCCCAGAAACATTGCTGACAGACTGACATTTTGTAAAAAGTATCAGGGTTGGACTGCGGAGGAATGGAAACATGTGATGTTTTCAGATGAGACTCAAGTATCGCAGTTTTATGTATTTTGTAGACACATACGACGGCCTCCCAATAAAAGAGACTGTCAACGCTACATTATTCCCACCTTGAAGAATGCTGCAAAAACCCAGTTACAACTAGATACCAACTGAGTGGCGGAAGTGGCTTTCTTAGCTGAATTACGCTTTATGCTATACTGGACAAATGGACATTTGCATATACGGTATTAAACATCTGAAAAGCATTCATTCTGCAGCAATTGCAAGAAGAAGGCAAGCTAGAGAGAGAAACATATTTGTCTGAGAAATGTTTTTGCTGCAATTCCTGTGTCCACTCAATATTGTGAAAAACAGGATAAGTTAACATATGTAAGCCTCTCTTATTACATTCCACCCCCTCCCCCTCTCTACATGTAGACTGTTTTTCCTCAGAACGAAGACAACGTGACGTGCCATCATACAACCTGCAGCGTACGTGTGTAATTCAAATAACTCAAGGATGAACTTTCCATACTCCCTTGGCCACCAACCTCCCCTGACATAAACCCAATCGAGAATATAATAATTAATTCGATTTGCTTGTTTCTGCCATAGATCCTCAACCGTGTCACCTAGCGCAGTTAGATATTTCGCTGGTGCCGGCATAGTTCCACATCACTATGAGTGTCTTCGAGGACCTCAATCCCTTGTTTCCCACGTCTCGTAGAAGTATCTGCTGCGGAAAGTGGTTTTTCCTTCTTGTGATGGATCATCACATTAATATGACTGGACTGTCAAGCTTTCACATTTCTAAAAGTGAATAGAAAAGAAAAAAAGAAAGAAAGAAGGAACATTCTAGACTAATTTTTGCGAAACAATAGCTTTAAGACTGAAATTCATTATTATTTTTTATCATACTTCTATGAAAGTACAAAGAGCTTTTTTAGGCAGTGAAATCTAAAGAAATGAATTTATGGATAATAATTAAGAAAGTACAACTGCTGCTTACATTTAAAAAAATTTACTAATTTAAAATCCATTGTATAACTAAAACAGTCAAATTAAAAACGTCCTTTGACTATTATACAGAGAAGATTTTTTGAAAAGATTAATCGAGTAATAAAATTTGACATCAATATATTATATAAATGTCAAATTAACTACAAAAATAACTAAGTCGTATCGAAATTAATGTACATCAGTATCATTCTATTTAAAATTCAACACACTGTTAAACTCATAGCATTAATAAAATTCTTCTTTTTAAAGACTCATACATTTTCTAAACATGCTATAAACTTTGACGTGTTCGTGATATATGTTACTGGAAAAAAAATATATACTTTTAAATTTTTCGTAATTTAGAAAAATTATATTCTAATATATTTTTATCTGTTATTTATCAATTTCAAATTTCTGAGGCATTCGCGACAACTCTTTTATCTAAGAATAATGGGCTCTTTAACGTTAAGTGACAGATGAAAATTTCTTAAATTAATCTTAAGCAATTAATTACCAAAACACTTAACTCTAATGAATATTCAATAGTCATGAACTATGATACCAAAGATAATTAATAAGATGCATTCTTGCTTTTACTGGCATTCACAGTCTTTGCTTAAATGATAATTTCATCATGTTTTCTTACGGATAGTTCTTAATTAGGAATTTATTTGCCATCAAACATCCTGGAGTTGACAGAATCTACGCATGGTGGAAAAGTTTGAAAGCAAAATTTTAAAATTAGACGTTGATATATTTCCTTTATCAGTAAATCCGAATTTTTACGAGTGTTTGAACGTATAATTAGGTAATTTCTTTTTTTATTTTAATACAATCTTTTCTTGACTATACGCACATGTACGTACACGAAAACCAAACTATGAATTTTGTACCTTAACTATATTTTAAAGAACTAAAATAGTAATAAATATATTGATTTTGATTAGATATATAATTTTTTTTTTTCAAAAATTATTTTTCAACGAATTACATCAAAGTGCTTGGTTGCTATACATTTCATGCATAATTTTTAATCTTGTGTAATTTAGATTTTATATAAAATAGGAAAAAGTGTTACAAAAAATAATTATAATTTTGAAAAATGAATTTTCTCAATTTGTACTCTTTGTAATTTAATTTTTTTAAGTGCAATTGTATGTTTCCCCTCCTAGTAGGATAAAAATTGTAATTTCATGTCGCCAGATCATCCTTTTGTGTACATTCCAGATCATCCCCAATTATCCATTGCAAAGTGTCTGTACGACGTTTAACCCAACCTACCTATTAATTGCAAGGTAGTTATTAATCTACTTGTAGCTGATACGAAGTCCGTGCAGTTGACATATGCCCGTGAATAAGCAGTCACATTTTCTTTAAATTTTCAGGATTTTTTTATTTCTATCTACCCATAATTTTCATTAAAAATTCTTCTTATGGACCTTTCTAAACTAATCAAGCGAATCGCATATCACCATCGCTATCAACACTTTAATTAATATTCCATAGTATTGTTAGCACATACTACTTTTTCCACGACGCTTTATTTTTAGAATAATTCTCTTTAAACGTAATTTCGATTAAATAAGAAAAAAAAATATTCTAAGAGAGACTGGTGTGTAAACAAAGCTGGGTACAATAATACTACGGCATATTAATTAAGATGGTTGAAGCTATGCATAGTTCCGTAATTTAAAAAGAAAAATATGTATAAGAATTTGAGATATTCGTTTGTTCTGCAAGTACATCATTTCTTAAAACAGACAAAGCAAATTATTGCTCAGCCGCTTAAAAACTCATCATTTTTAAACTAAAAATAAATAAATAAATAAATAAATAATAAAAAAAAAAAAAAACGGTTGCTCATGTAAAGGTATCATATGTGCAGTGATGCCAGATTGGGGATTTTGTCCCCATTTTGGTTGTTTTTTAGGCTTCTGGGGGCAATTTTGGGGATCAAATGTTTGTGGGGACTTTTTTGGGGAATTCTAAAATTTTTGGCGACAAATCTGGGGACTTCTTCAGCTTTCTGTCAATGATGGCAACGTAATGATTTATCCCTACGACTAGAGACTTTCAATAGCTTTATTGTTATTTGGGATTTTTTTTTTCAAAAATTGCCTTCATTTGGGGAATAAACTGATCTCAAAAAAAAAAAAAAAAAAAAAAAAAAAAAAATCTGCTTAATTAAAAAAAAAAAAAAAAAAAAAAAAAAAAAAAAAATCCTTTTAGTAGAAATCAAGGGGATTTTTTCGAAAAAATCCCCTGATTTGGGGAAATTTTAAGACATGTTTGAGGAAATAATTTTCGACCATCTGGCATCACTGCATATGTGATAGTTGAGTTAGTCTGGTGTTTCTTTTTTGAGAAGTCATCATTATATCATTTCCCCAATCCGGTCGGTCACTGGATGTGATTAGAATGGCAGGCAACTGTGAAATCTACAGTAAAATCTTAATGAAACATATAACGTTGTATTATCATAGAACTATACATGGTTAATGTAATTGTAAAGAGCATATTCTTTTATCGTGTTTTATTTATTTAATATTTACAATAACAAAAAAAAAGCATTAGTTAGAATGCAAAATAAAAAATCAGAACTAAATTAGAGTTGAGTTTATTATTTTTTAAATCTATTTTACATATCGTTTTGTAAATAAAATAATTATTTATTTTTTATATAATTTTGCAGATTATGTGCAATTGAGCATTATGGCTATTTTCATATCTGTATTGAAATTAATACGGCTTATACTTTTCCTTTTTTATATATTTTTTAAAAGTTGAGAATATTTTACAATGTTTTTATTAACATCGATTCTTGTTTGTTTGTTTGTCCAGTACAAATCTTGCAATCGATTTTTAACTAACTTCCCGACTAGCTAGATATTTGAAATTTTTAGGACAGTTCACAACACGGTGACAATACATTTTTCTAATAATTTTAGTTAAATATTTAAGGTCTCGCTGCCTTAGGCAGCACTTATATGATTCTACAGAAAATTTATTTCACTAACTTCCCGACTAGCTAGACATTTGAAACTTTCAGAACAGTTCAGAACACGGTGAAAATCTATTTTTAAAAACCTTCAGCCAACTGTTTCGGGTTCGTGCTGCCTTCGGCATCGTTATCAGTACAAAGCTTGCAATCGATTTTTCACTAACTTTCCGACTAGCTAGACATTTGAAACTTTCAGGCTAGCTCATAACACGGTTACAATACATTTTTTTAAATACTTTTAGTCAACTGTTTCAGGTCCCTACTGCCTTCGGCAAGGTTTATATGATTCAACAGGAAATTTATTTAACTAACTTCCAAATAGATAGACATTTGAAACTTTCAGAATATTTCAGAACACGGCGAAAATGCATTTTAAAGTATTTTTAACCAACTGCTTCGAGTTCCTGCTGTCTTCGACAGCGTTACCAGTACAAAGCTTGCAATCGAATTTTCACTAACTTCCTAAATAGCTAGACAATTGAAACTTTCAGGATAGCTCAGAACCGGTAACAATTCTTTTTTTAATACTTTTATTCAGCTGCTTCAGGTCCCTATTGCCTTCGGCAGCGTTTATATGATTCAAATGAAAATTTATTTAACTAACTTTCTGACTAGCTAGACATTTGAAACTTTCACAATAGTTGAGAACAATGTGAAAATTCATTTTTTAAATACTTTTAGCCAACTGTTTCGGGTTCCTGCTGCCTTCGGCAGCGTTACCAGTTCAAAACTTGCAATAGATTTTTTACTAACTTCCCGACTAGCTACACATTTGAAACTTTCAGGATAGCTCCAAACACGGTGACAATACATTTTTTTAAATACTTTTAGTCAACTGTTTCAGGTCCCTACTGTATTCGGAAGCGTTTATATGATTCAACAGAAAATTTATTTAACTAACGTCCCGAGTAGCTAGACATTTTAAACTTTCAGTATAGTTCGGAATACGGTGAAAATGTATTTTAAAAATATTTTTAACCAATTGCTTCGGGACCCTGCTGCATTCGGTAGCGTTACCAGTACAGAACTTGCAATCAACTTTTAACTAACTTCCCCTCTAGATAGTCATTTGAAACTTTTATAATAGCTCAAAACACGATAGCAAGGAATTTTTTTAATACTTTTATCCAATTGCTCCAGGGTCCCACTGCCTTCAGTAGCGTTTATATGATTCAACAGAAAATTTAAAAACATGTTATATAAAAGTCATTTTTATCTTGTAATTATTTATTTTATTTCATTTAATTAATTCTCAAATGCAGAGTATTGTCTTTCCTCACCATACCCAAATTTATCTTCTAAAGTATTATTAAAATAATATTAAAGTTCTAATGTTTCATGTTTGCCGATTGGCAACAAATTAATTTTTAAACCATAGTTAAAATAAATTATTTTTAAAATGTTTTTCTTTTCTTTTTTTTCTTTTTTTTTTTTTTCCGTGATTTATTTAAGAGAGGAAAGAAGTAAAACATTTTAAATTTTATTTAAAAATAATGACTCATTTAGTGATTAATTTATTTTGGTTCTTGTCGATAATGGTGATATTTCATCATATGTTTACTTGCATTCAACTCCTTTGTTAATTTATATCTATATATTTCCTTTCAATAATAATAATAATAAAACAGGAGCATATTGAAATCTAAGAGAATTTCAAAACCCTATTAGATTAAAAAAAAAAAAAAAAATCATAATGATCGCAAAATGGCCTCTAAATGAGAGGAACAAAGATAATCGGGCAGGCATTAACAGGGGAAAAAAATGAAGCATGAATAATCTCTTGTTTCCGAGGTTCCTGACATGAGCAGAATATCTATTGAAAATATTTCTCTTTGGAAATTACAGCCTAAAATTAGTGGCTGTGTCTCTGTAGTCGTATAGTAACATATACAATAAGCCTGCTTCATTCTACACGCCTTTATAAATAGTCTTATAGCCTCGTTCAAAAATTAATTAAAACTTAACCCTCCTGGCCCTGCATAAATCTATAAAAGTTTCAGAGGCCACTGTAATTTAGTCTAATGTATTTTATGTATAAACAAGTTTCGTGCATATAAATTTCCTTTTTTGAAAAAAATCAATTGTAATGAAAATAGATGTAACGGACTATTTTATTTTGTACACTAATTTGAAATAAAACAATAATAACTAAGATTAGTGAACTAAATTAGAGGACTATAAATACAGAGGCTGTTCGCGCATTTATTAGACGATTTTGATGGAGTGTACTGAAGCAATTTCACTCATATTTCGTGTTTTAATTGTTCTGTTTGATAGCCCTTGTTCTTAACTATCATTCTACATCGTAATTTCTATGATAATAATGCTTTTTATAATATCGGAAGAGGTATATTTTTCTACTCCTTTTGAACGTCTTTAGAAAGTCCACAAAGCGTTGTAGTCGGTGTTTGGATAATGTTGATTTTAAGAGTCAAAAAACACAAAAATTCAACAGTGATACATCAGGAGATTTAGCAGGAATATCAGTGAAGGGTATGGTTTTAATTTTCGTTTTTTGTTCCATTTTTTATTAGAAAAGCAATTGCGGATTGCGATGTGTGGCTGCTTGTTTTGTCTTGATACAGTTCAACGGATTGATAGCATTGTGGATAAAGATCTGTAATTTCATTTTTAATAATTAGAATTAAAATATGTTCTTGATAGTATTTAGAGCTGATTTTGACATTTTTGTCACATTGTTTTTGCTTTTAACTTGCGCTTGTATGAAAAACCAGTGGCAATCATAAATCCTTTAGAAAAACTTTTTTTGATTCTTTGAACCATGTAGCAAAAATTTTTTTCTCCACTTTTGTGATAATAAATTGTTCTTTTTTTTTTTTTATTGCAACCACTTAAATAGACCCAAGATTCATCTATTGTTGCGACATTTTTCCATTTTTCTCCATATAAATGCTTTTCATAAAGATTTCACAAAAACTCTCTTTGGAAAGAGCGGAAACCTATCCATCCATCCACTGCCTTTTATAAGCGCATTTTTGCATCTAAACAAAAATTCTAAATATCAGAAGATAAATAAAACTTCCAAAAATGTAACTTTTGTAAAAATAAAATTCTCCATGCAAACGATTTTTTCTTACGGCGAAATAAAATCGTCTAAAAAATGTGCGAACAGCCTCTGTAATCTTATAAGTATATATATATATATATATATATATATATATATATATATATATATATATATATATATTAATCAAGAGTCATATTTGTTTTAGTCATGAAAAATAAATATGCCCTTGTTACGTGAACAGAATTTACACATCCAAATTTCATGTTTAGGTAATGATCAAGGCAATGCTTGTTGCTTGCAATATCAAGTTAAATATTATTTACAACATTTAAAACTTCAAACTTATTTAAACATTGGAATTTTTATTCCTTCTGAATTGCTGAATTGTAAAGTATATCAAATACATAAATTAAAAACTTTTTATTGCATTGGAATTCCTATCAAAGTATTATGTATAGGTCCATAAAAAAATAAAATAAATAAATAAATAAAAAATAACAATTGAAATCTAAATATGTATGGAGTCATTTATTAAAGGATGCTGATTAATAAGTCATTTAAAAAAATGTTTACTAATAAATATTTTTTTTTTTTAAAGAATGTTTATTACTCTGCAAAAGTACGTTTGAAATCTAAATCACATTCGAAATTTTTAAATTAGAATTAGTCGAGATACATGTGAAATTTTCGGAATATATTGGATATTAACATGTATCGCAACAGTGTTTGTGCTAGTTTTAGCAATGAGTTACAATCAGTTTTATTTTTTTTTGTGTTGGTTTTGACATGTATCTATTAATTGCTAAATAATTAAGGTTAAAATATCTACCGCATATATATATATATATATATATATATATATATATATATATATATATATATATATATATATATATATATATAATATTGCAACTTTCAGCGAATTTCTTCATATAATTTTTAAGAAGCTCGTTTCAACTTTAAAAATATTATCTATATAATATCAATTTAAACACATTAATCTTACTATAAATAGGGATATATTACTACAAATAGGGATTATATACGCCTGGTCTTGGGTACTGGATATTGGGATTTACTTGGCTCTGATCTGAATCAAAATTGTGGCTGTTGCTGATTGCTGGCGCTGAAATCTTTCTGCTGCTTCATGAGTTAAGTCATTCTTCCACCACTTATGGTGCTTCTCTAAAACGGAACGCACTGTTAAAAATCCGGGTAATTTCTCTACTGTGACTCGGAGTTTTCGAGTGGCATAGGTATAAACAGCAACAACATACCTAAAAATATCGATTTTTTTTTTTTTTTTTAATAACTTAAAATTAACTGTAGATTTTTTTTCACAATAAAACTTTTAGTTCTAAAGATATTTCTGTTGGAAATTTAATTAAATTATTTCTATGATTCTTTTAAAAGTTAAGAATACAGTTTCAGCAATTTTAAAAGTAACAGATCCACTACTTTTAAAAATATAAATCCCTTAATTATAATTCATTTTCTAAACGAAGCATTTTCTGCAAAGTCAAAGAGTTTGAATTATAATATTTCCAATTATTTAATTAAAACAAATGCAATTATGTCAAACTTTAAGTAATTTTACTAAAAGCTTTTCTATGTAAGTTGCTGGGAAATTTGTTAACGTTAAATTGGCTTAAATCGAATTTTCGAAGTTGAATACTAAATCAATATATGTAAGATTACTTCAACAATATATTTTTTTTTTCTTTTCTTTCAGCAATCAATTCAAAATTTTTATTTGTATAAAACTGCTTTTAATAGTTTTAAATCATCAATTTATTTTATTTCCATTTTCTGTATGTATATATATGTGTATCAGGTTATAGCATGTAGAATGCAAGTGAAATATATGACCAATTGCGATATTTATCTATGGGAACTTAAATAGGTAAATAAAGAAATATTTAAAAATACATTAAATCACCTGCTCTACTATCACTATAGTATACCAGAAATACCCACATTCGCCGATAAGGTACATATTAAAAATACGAAATTTACTAAAAAAGGAATGTATATCCATTCTGAAAACTTTAATATAAAAAATTACAGTGATAAATATCTATTTTTATCTATCTACTTATCTGTCTATATATCTATCAATATGTTAGCTACCTCTCTCTCTCTCTCTCTCTCTCTCTCTCTCTCTCTCTCTCTCTCTCTCTCTCTCTCTCTATATATATATATATATATATATATATATATATATATACATATACATATATATATATATATATATATATATATGTGTGTGTGTGTGTGTGTGTGTGCGTGTTTATGTGCGTATTTATGTGTGTATGTGTGTAAAAATTAACCAGTCTACAATAGGCCAATATGTCAATATAAAATTTACATAAAAGTGATTATTTCATACAATTTACGCACTTTTTTATTTTCTAAAATATTTAGTACTAGGCGGTTTCTAAAATACACTTAGGTTTACTTTCCTAAAATGCGCATTTTACGTAGTCTTTTTTCCTTATTATTATTCTTTTTTTCTTTATTATTTTATAGTTGTAAATTTTTACGAAATGCGGGATATAAATTATTTTAAACACAGTAAATATTTTCAGAAATAATTTTAGAAATATTATTTATGATAACCAATTCATTCAAATTTATATTTAATTTAGAGATTATGTGGAATAGTGGAAATACTTTCTGAAAGGTAATGTATAACTTTAAAAAGTTGATATTTATTTGTCTATATATTTTTTGTTTCAATTAATTGTTTCATTTACAGTTTCATGTTGTATGCTTAGTATTTAAACTTTTAAACTTCTTC
Source organism: Salticus scenicus (assembly GCA_963930645.1). Lineage (NCBI taxonomy): Eukaryota > Metazoa > Arthropoda > Arachnida > Araneae > Salticidae > Salticus > Salticus scenicus. The sequence continues at coordinate 82,945,003 of OZ005652.1, read as the reverse complement.
ACACAAAGCATCTTTAGGAATTTAATACTTATGTTTCCAGTTAGCAGTATATATATGTATATATATATATATATATATATATATATATATATATATATATATATATTGCTATATTTGACAGTTCACAGCTAAAGAGTCTTTGGTTAGTTGAGGAGACGTAATCATGACGAATGGCAACTTGCGAAGACTGGTGAAGGTTGTTTCCTAGGATTTACTTTACATCGGGAAATCAGGGAGCAAACAAAAGAAGAAGTGTATATTGTAGAGTTTCCAAAGCACTGCATGTAGGAGTTGTAACTATTATAGGATAAACAAAGTGTTGCCTGTAGGAGTTGTAACTATTGTAAGAGAATACTTGTAATGAAGAATCATACTTCGACAATCCGGAAAGCTTCTACAAGCAGCAAATTTTCTTGATTCTAGAATATCTACTCCGTTTTGCTTTCCGGACATTGTAACAAAATTTAATACTTTATGTCCTGGAGATTGTTCTGGGCAATGATAAATCATTCACTCACTCACTCACGCACTCACTCAGGAGAAACGATTTTATATACAGTTACTCAAAAAAGTATTCGACCTCGGTTTAGCTATCTAAACAATGTGTTATTAAAGTGCTTTCAATAATATGTTAAAATTTTTGTTTATGCAGTATTAAATAAGATAACAAAGATATACCTCTGGTACATTCACAAAGAAATTAGATAAAGTATATTAAAATAAAACAAAAATAAAGTTTTCGCTTTCAGTAGCATAGGTAAAAAAAGTATTCGACTTTTTCTAAATCGACCAAAATAAATAAATATATAAATAAATAAATTATAATTAATGTTTTGTAGGATTTCCCTTAGAATTAATAATTGCTTTTAGTCTAGATGGCATGCTTGCAACTAGTTTTTTAGTGTAATCACTTTCGATTTTGAACCATTCTTCTTCTAAATGCTTTTTAAAGTTCTTTTTATTTGTAGCATTTTTATTTCTAATTCTTCTACCTAATTCTTCCATAAATTCTCTATAGGATTTATATCTGGAGATTGTGGGGGTGTTTCAAGCCCTTTTGGGGTGTTGTACAACAACCAAAGTCTTGTATTTAGCGCTTTATGTTTTGGGTCATTATCCTGCATGAACACAAAATCAGTCTCTAATCCCATAGCTTGAGCACTAGCATGTAAATTTGTTTTTAGTATATCAATGTACATCTTATAGTCCATTATGTCATCGATAAAATGCAGTTTTCCTACCCTTCCATAAGGCATGCACCCCCAAACCATCACCGATCCACCACCGTGCTTGATTGTAGGTCGGAGATTTCTTAGTTCAAATTCCTTATTTGGACACCACACCTTATGATTGCCATCTGCTCTAAATAAATTATATTTACTTTCATCAGTAAATATAACCTTTTTCCAAAAATCTAGAGGCTTGTTTATATATTTTTTCGCAAATGCCAGCCTTTTTTTTCTGTTGACTTCAGACACGTAATATTTTTTTCGAGCAGATCGTCCATTATAACCAAATTTTTTAAGGGCATTTCTTAGTGTTTGTGTACGCACTTCTTTCTTGACCAATAATTTCAATTTGGGGCCACTCAACGTCGTATTTTTTTTATCTTGTTGTAAAAGATATCGTTTATCATATATGGTCAGTTTTTCTGGTCTCCCACTCCTTGCCTTGTTTTCAAAATTTGTTGACTCCAAATGCCTTTTTACAATGTATTTTACGGTTGAAAGAGGTCTTTTAACAATTTTAGCAATTTTGTCGTATTTTTCTCCAGATTTCCTCATAGTAATTATAATTTTTCTTTCTTCTATCGTAGTTTCTTTTCCCTTCCGTGACATTTTTAAATATTACGTTTAAATTTGTAGAAACGCGGTTCATTTAAGTACAGAAGTTTCGAATAACTTTAAGACAATACTTTCCTTTTGTAAGGCAGCCTTAAAGCGTTAATTTAAATTTGGTAACCCTTTAAAACGCGTATGAATGGCCAGAGTCGAATACTTTTTTGGCGATAAAAATGAGTTGTTGTACCAGAAATTGACGTTTATTGCAATTAAATTTCTTTAAAGAAGTATGATTTTGCATTAAAGGACTAGTAAACACCTTGATAAAGAAAACAGTAAAATTAGGTTTACAGTAAATAAGTAAGACTATGTTTTTATATCATTTTAAAGACATTCAGTGGTAAGGTCGAATACTTTTTTGACTAACTGTATATACAGGTATATAGATATACATACTGTAAAATTTTAATTATACTAATTTAATTTAAGTCTTTGTCTCAATATTTATTGTTTCACTGTTTTTCTTATTTGCAATTCTGCGTTTATTTCAGTTTTTATCACACAATCGCCATTTCTTAAACAATATTAATAATAATATTGAATCCTTAGTACATATGAACATGTAACACTGTTGCATTGTTCTCTTCACACACAATACCATTGCATTTCCATTTTAGACTTTGAAAAATGAAAATCAATTATCTTAAAACTAAGAACAATATTGATGCTGTATACGTAAAAAATGCGTATAAATGCTTTTCGAAGAAAATAACTTTTGATAACTTTATAGTAAAATAATTAAACTTATTTTCTAACATACACATGGAAATACTGCAATTAACTATAAATTTTGTTTTGTGCTAGAAACTTTGGCAGATCACATGTAGAATTAACTGCTAATGCATAATTAAGGTAAAGCTAGGAAAGATTGGCCAGAAAGTGGATCGATAGGAAAGAGTAGTGTGGTCAAGTTGCGACATCAGGTGGCTGTCTTCACCATAATTTCAGTGCCGACTTCAGTAGTTTGAATGTTGGTTACTTCGAGAATCTATGATAATACGTGGTCATTTTAACTTGTTTTCGAAAATAAATTTTTAAACTGAACAATTTCTCATAAGCTTCTAGCCTCGATCAACGGTAAGGAGTACCATGTTTCTCTCTAAATGCGAATAATTATTGAATAAGAGGATGCGCAATCTGTCCTTCCAAATTGGAAGAATTTGTGATTTTGCTATTTAGGAGAGATTGTGCATTGATTTTATAAAATTTTGGATGTGTTTGTTAAATTCTGGGACTGTACTAGAGAATAACTTCTAGGAGATACTGGACTAATTCAACCCATTCTAGACGTCGTATATTTAGAAACTGTTCCCAGAATCTGAAATTGAACATTATTCAGCTGTGGCAAAAATCTACAAAAGCCACGCTTCTACTGGAATTTACCTCTCTAATGCCAATGATAACCTATGGGAAATTTATCACAAAGGATTTAAATGCTAATATATATCTGTTTAGTTTTGCAATATTTTCAAGTGTGATGCTTGTACTTGAAAGAGATACCGACAGCTGCACAAAACAGGTGCTCAAGTTTGTGCAGCTGTTGAATGCTTAAATAGAAGCGATAAAACTCAATAAAAACAAAAATTATCAGCTTACTCAAACTTCTTTTGAAAGACTGTAATTATCTAAATTTCAATAAAGTAAAAAAAAAAAAATATATATATATATCGAAAAAGGCCTAAAGGATTTTAATGTTGGATCAAGAAGATTTCAGACAAAGGGAAATTTAGGTTTTGTGTTTTAAACATTTTGTGCGGAAGATTTTGAGAAAAAATCTACAATGAAAAAACTAACAGTGACAGGATTCTAAGCTTAAAAATTGGCGGGATTAGCCATATATCATTGCACACATGTGCTGTTCGTCTTTTTGGCCCAGGATAGCCTTGCACACTCCGTGTGAAATCCGTCGCGAAAGGCGTAACTTGTGGCAGTTAGTTGTACGAGAACTGCACCATTTACAACAATAAATTCAACAGATTGTGGACAGCGAGAAATTCGATCAGCAACAAGAAACCATTTAAACTGAAAGGGAAATGTACTAATTTTAAGTTAAACGTGTTATCAAGTAACTTAACATTAATTTGTGTAATCTTTTTTTTCCCTTTAAATAATTTTTCGTAATTATTTTTAAATTGCTTTTATTTTTCTGATTTTTTAATTATTGAATTGTAATACCGACTCCTAACACAAAAACATTTTGTAAGGTCTGTGCTCCGGCTTCTGCAGACCGCATCTTAGTTAGAAGATAATCAAGAGACTCTACTTATAAAATCTTACCAATTTTATTCTGGCTTAGAATAAGGATAAGGAAGCAAGAAAGGTGTATAAAGGAACTCACAATCTTAGTAAATAAGTAAGTTAAAACTATTATAAATAAACGAGCTCACAAATTGTGGCTTTAATAGATGACTTTCCGAGGCTTGCCGGAACTTTAAAGCAATCGAAGCTTCCATAGTCCAATACACTCTCGGTGAAAAACCTTACATTACCACTTATCCGCATGCAACACTTAACTTCATAACTTTCTTTAGTACGGCCACTCACTAATCTATTGCACTTCACTACATAATTTGCTAGCTACTAATCTATCTCTTAAGCGCTTCACAATAACATCAACACCAACAAACTTCTACGCAAACATCTCACTAACTCTTTTAAAATACGCAACATCATTCACTTCGATTCATCCAATTACTCCTTTACAACTAATCACATTCAACCATCTTTCCCAATTTACGTAGATTCTAATTTCTTTGCAGACACTCCATGTTAACCCAAAACTCCCTCTATTCGACACCTTCAATGTATCGATTTCACCTCTACCATCGACAAATAACGTGGATCCAGCTTATACTTTCCCAATCTCAACCAGCATCTTACATTCAATGCTGATTTCCTACGGCGACCTTTATTTACCTCTACCCGACGCTACATCTACCTTATTCACAAAAACCTTACAATAATATTATTTAAAAGCAATTAACATTATTAGCAGCAATGTAACTGTAGTTATAATTAAGCGCAATCTGTCCTACCCATCTGCGCAATCTCTCCTACCCTATGAAGATATTGTAGATTGCGTAAAATTACCTTGATTTTATAACAGCGGTTGTTTTAAATTACAGCATAGCAACAAAATTCTGATGAAGATACATAGAAGAAGGATCAATTCAAAACTATTTATCAAGAGTTTAGCAAAAAAATAATATTTGGATTTGTTTACATCGTTCTATTGAATTGTGCACAAATTCTCATACCTTTAAGTTATAATACTTCTAAATTTGTTTCCTTATATCGGTAATATTTCTTTTTTAATAAATAATAATTAAAAGAAGAAAAAAAAGTTCAATTCATGTGATTTTTTTTTCTTATTTTAAACAGTTAGTGTTACAATAGGTAAGATAATGAAAAATACATTTCGACCATGATAATTTTTTATTTTATTTTAATTTATTTTATTTATTTATTCAATTAATTTAAACTAATTTATATTTTATTCTATTTATTTATTTAATTAATTTAAATTAATATATATTTTATTTTATTTATTTATTTATTTATTTATTGACGCCGTAGTTTTCAGCAAACTGTAATTTTCCTGTGTGCGTAACAATTTTTCTGCACAAATAGCGACAAAATATCGTATACGCCACTGTTATTAAAAAAGAAAAGAAAAATCCATGATTAAAAATATGTGTATCTATTCCATGTATATTAAACTTTGGAAACTTATTTTTTATGTTGTTGTTGTTGTTGTTGCTTATCCCCCTTCTCTGACGGAGTCAGACAAGATCCACGAGTTCGTTGACTGATAGGAAGTCAAAGACCAGAAGAGGATTGGTAAAAAGATCCTCCTTAGAGAGTCCCATGCATTCCAAAAGGTGCTAAGGAGAAGCCTGATGACTTTGGCACTTGGTGCAGGTGACGAAGGTTTTCCTGCCCTCGTTGAAAGTGAGGCACTTGATGTGACCGCTAGTGAGTCTTGAGAGTACAGTTCGGGTACGTCTGTCACACGGCAGGTCAAGGGACAAACCCGGTTTTGATCCCTTGTACCAATTATGGGTGGGGGGAGTTTTCCACTCCTCCAAGATTTTCGAATTTTCCCGGGAGTATAACTCCAGAAAAATAAGTGCGGAGGAGGGAGTTGAAGAAATCCTGCAACCCTCCTTAGCAAGATTATCAGCCATTTCATTCCCGTGGAGATTCACATGTGAAGGTATCTATTGCAAATGAACGTCATGATTAAGTGATATGAGCTTTAATTTAAGCAGTATAGAGGTGCTGACCTTGTCGCCCACAAGAATCCAATTACTAAGATGGTGAAGAGAACTACGGTTATCAGTCACTATCCATAGGTCACCATAATCCTCTTCAGAGAGAATAGTTTCTAGTCCTAGGTCTATTGCAATCAATTCACTTCTGAAGATAGAGCAGTAATTTGGATTACGATGAGAAAGAGTCAAGTTGGCGTGAGGGGTTTATATATATATGCCAGTACCTGCTAGGTTATCAATTTTACTACCGTCGGTGAAGATTTTAATGGCATTATTAGGAATGTGGCTTACTTATTTTTTGTAAATAACACAAAACAATCTCTTTTCAGATACTGTTTTATAAAGCTAGGAGAGTTTGCGCAAAATTCAAAAGAATAATATAAAAAATCTAAACTTTTTTTTTTTTTTTTGCTAAACTATTGCTAAATAATTTTGAATACATTCGTACTCTATGCATAGCATAACTATTACTATTTGGTTGTTATGCTATAAATTAAAGCGACATCTGAAAAACAATTAAGAGATCTATTTTGTATAGTTTGTATTAGCTCCATAGTATTGGAGAGATTGCGCTTATTATAACTTAAATTAACCCTTTGCAATCGAGACCTTTTTTTGTTCCGGCGAAAAAGCAGCACAAGGCGATTTTCTCTTATATACTGAATGACTTATCCTTAACATAAACGATTTCACACACAATTTAATTCTTAAAACTTTTTATTTAACAATTTTATGTAACTTCGAAGAAGGACGTTTGTTAAATATATAAACATTACCACATCAAATCAAGTGGTGATCGAGAGTCACCTCTCGAGTGCAAAGGGTTAAATTGTTAACAAAAATAGAAGCACTTAAATGACATTGTTGTGAGGTTTTTGTATTAAGAGTGGTTATTTAAATTTAATAATAATAATAATAATAATAATAATAATAATAATAATAATAAAATCCAGAAAAAAAAATTAAAAAAAATTAAAAAATAAAATAAAATAATAAAAATACAGGGGAAAAAATAAAGGAATAAAGAATAAAGAATTAGAAAGAAAACAATATTAGATAATACTAAATAACATTTATTTATTAGATAACAGGTTTAACTTTAAATTAGTACTGTTTCATTACAGTTTGAATGGTTTCTTGCTTGCTGACCTAATTTGTTTTTGCCCACAATCGTTACATTGATTGTTCTAACTGGTGCAACTTTCGTGAAACTGGCTGCTAGAAGTAACATATCTAAACCAGTCCATGAGAAATCATTTATTTTAAAAATATTTTGTAATACTACCATTCTATAAAAAATTCTAGAAAGAGTTATGCAAATTCAAGCAATCATTTTTGAAAACAAGGCAAAATAACCGCGCTTTACCTTAGACGCTTGAAGGCGCTTTATCAACACGCACATTCAAGTGCGCACTCCATTATTGATGTTGACTACCTGGGTTGAATTCAGGTTGACTACCTGGAGTCTCAGTGTGTGTACTATTTTCCTTCCCACCTATCCGCTATGTGTGTAATCTCTCCTAGCTTTACCTTAAATATAAATAGCATGTAGAATAAAAAAATTAAACAGAATATGAAGATTTTTAAGTGCATGTGAAATTCGTATAAGAAACTGGGTATTATTTGATTAACATAAAAATACATTAATTATTAGCAAATGTAAGCATATTTGTAATTATAAAACATAATCTAGTTACAAATATTTTTATAAGAAAATGATATAATGCAGACTTTTTTTTAATGAGTTTTATCCTTATTTATAAAATATCTAAAAATTAAGAAATTCGCTCCATAAATTATATATATATATATATATATATATACCTATATATATATATATTTATATGTATACAAAATTTTCACAGGGTAGCGCTTTGCATATGAAACGGTAAATATAACAAATTTCCTTATACGAAATGCAAAAACAAATTAAACGTTTATTAAAAAGATTTTCAAAGCGTGGGAATTCTTCAATCAGTTAACTCCCTTATTTGCCGTGCAAAGCGTTACTTGATAAATATTTGTTTAACTAACTGATAGCTCCCCTCCTTGATTGGCATATCTTAAATCTCACCATGTCAAATTTATTAGAAATCCACTCACTAATTTTAGATACAGTATACTTTATTTATTTTATTTTTTAATCGTGTTATATTTAATCTAAATGTATATTGCTGTCTGATATGCAAAAATTACTTCAACATCATATGTTTTTCTTTATCATGCAATTAACTATACTTATAAGAAAAAAAGATTATAATAACTAACTTAAAAGAGTTATAACAATTTTACACATATTTAAATACATTTTCGAAAAACACATATATACGAATACAAAATTTTAACTTATAGTTTTTTATTCAATTTTATTTCTTTAATAATTTAGAAGAATAATATATCTTTCAAAGTTCATTCTTCGTGTTGTGGTTTGTTCATTGTTTATAGTACTCAAAGGACACATTTTGCAAAAGCTTTTTGACAGGAATACCACAATGAGAAATAAATATTCATAAAACGTAGGACAGTCTCATTACTTTCATTATAAATAACATCTTATTGTCTGTTATTTCTCATTCTCTTGTATTCATATTCATGCAGTTAATTAATGGACAAGTTTTCATAGATATACAAGTAAATTATTCATGTATAAATAAATGTGTATTTTTATAAACTGTGTCATAATTTCAGAAAACGAAAATAAATAAAGAATAAAACAAATAAATAAATATTCTGTTTTAATTAAAGCTTTTAGATGTTTATTTCTACTCATTTAAAAATAAATAAATAAATAAATATGTATGAATATCTTATATATGTAGTACTTTAACTGTAGATTTATAAATTATGAACAGTTTTTTAAAATTTAAAACTATGAAAATAAAATCATATTGAATTTTCTTTCTAAAAATTAATTAGAAATTATAAATGTTATATATATATATATATATATATATATATATATATATATATATATATATATATATATATATATATATATATATATATATAACATGTTTATTTATTTATTTAAAAAAAAACTATTTTTGTAAGTGAAAAGATATACTTTACATTAATCTTGATATTCAATTTTTTTTTTACTTTCTTCTATATGTAATATAGAGAAAGTATTGGATTCGTAAAAATTTTTGACCTCGGGTTTTTGATGGATTTACACGCTTTGAGAGCTGTAGAACACGATTTGACTATTTTTAGAAAATGTCTGTCTGTCTGTCTCTGTGTGTGTGTGTGACAAAATTTTGTGGCAACTGTATCTCAGACACTACTGCACAGAATTTCATACAAATTGGTATGTAGTTGCACCTTGACATAAATTAGTGCCTATCAACATTTGGTAAAAATTGTCTTACAGGTTGCGTTGCCATCCCGCTTTTTCTAAATTTTTAACATGGTGATATAGGACAAAATTTTGTATAAATGTGCATAAAGAGAATTATTTTTTAGTAATCATTATGAAATTTACAAGACTTATTTATAATAGAGATAGTCAACTGGGAAATAAATTTTGTATGTGTAGGAGCCTCGCCACCCCCCCTGGGGGGGAAGTCCCTCCTCGAGGGAGTAAATTTTCAAGATGGGTATCTTTCGAAAGGTCTCATCAATACCTTTAAAACGAGTGGTTGAACTATAAATCTGTGATAATTTAAAACAAAGTTATCGATTTTTTTTACTTTTAACAACAACAAAAAAAAAACTTAGAAAAAAAATCGTTTTTTTTTTTTTTTTTTTTTTGTTACTGCGTGAATTTGTATAGGAAAATATAGAAGAAAGTCTTGTGGTGGCCACAACATACTAGTTTTTAATTATAAACAAATATGTTTTAAAACACAGCGGAGAAACTTAATAGAATTCAAGTTAAGTTGATATTCGAATGAATTTTTATAGTAAGTGATTTTTCAAAAATGTAATGAACTACCACTACAAGTATCTTACATGCACACTTCAATTGAACTTCGTATAATGTAATTAGTATCTGGATGACCAAGTTCACTAGGTCTCATATTAAAAAGACATTCGAAGTATCAAACAGTGATTTGTTTTCAGAATAATTATACTTTTTTTTTTTTTTTTTTTTCCCAGAGAGAAGATTATGTTACAATTGAAAACTAATTTTTCTGAAGATAAGCAAAATTCAAATACAGTTATCGTAATAAATATCTAACTATATATATTTTTTTTTATCAAAATTGCATAAGCAGTTTCCTAGAAGACCATATTTCTGCTACTAATTGTTCCAGACAAACACCAGCGACAGCCAATAAGTGAGACCGTTTTTCATCTAAAAAAGAAGACAAGAATATCTCTAAATATTTTTTTTTCAAAGTCGTTCCAGCGATTTCCAAGAAAACAAAGTTTAAGCCGTATTCCTCTCGGGTGGTGTGTGGTTTACCAGAGAACGCTAATTATACTGAAGATGAGAGTATTTTAGATTAAAACGGCATCTCAAAAATACACTAATTCTAAATATTTATCAAAATCTTTGTTGTACATTAACAAAAGAAGAATCTACCATTTTTTTTCTGTGGGAAACATGAGTTATCTATAAAAACTAAAATTTCCAAAGAGAACGTGAGATTTTTTTTGTGTTTACAATTCAATCGTAAATTCAAATTTTCTCTACATTAACTTTTTTACTAGAATCATTCAAATAATTTCTAAGAAAACCATGCAACGTAGAAAAAGAGGATATAGAACGTTAGAGGACGATAGTGAACGTTAATTTTCCTACAGATGAGGATAAGTCCGATGATAATTATAATTTCTCAAAAAATCTTTTAACTTAAGTTTTTATTGAAACCTTCAAAACAATTTCCTAGTTATCCAAATTCTGCCATATTTTTCAAGCAGGTGCTGATGGGCAACCACTGAGTGCAATTTTTCTGAAAAAGAGAATAAGTTCAATCGATATTCCTCCCCATAAAAACTTTAGTCACAATTCTTCCTTATTTAATGTAGTCTTTCAAATTTACAGTGACAGCCTCTCAAGCCTACAGGCCACAAATCACCTTAGAACTCGACATCTTACTGTAGCAAAAATTAAAGCTTCTTTACTCACTCTTTAAGGAAGAACATCTGTCGCTCATATATAGGCGCACAGGGGAGTGGACAATGATTTAGCGGATGAAATAGCTAAGGAAGCAACTAGAAAAGAAACAGTGGACATATACCTACCGCTTCCACCCTTATATGCGAAAGAATTCTTAAAATCTAAAATAATAGACGAATGACAATAATACTGGGAAAGATCAACAAAAGAACGTTATACCTCCGAAATCAAATCAAGAATCTCATTTTCTTTATACAATCTGAATACAGCGATTAGAGCATTCCTCTTCGGTCATGGTCCTTTCCATTTTTATCCCTTTAAATTTAATTGCTCACGCTCCTCACACACTTTTACTAAAATTGTCAATTAACAGCCTCATGGCACACTCTTCGTCCAATTTTCATCCCAACTATCTGGTTAACTAATACTAATGAACGCCCACATCTTTGTAACATCATAACACAAACTTCTTTCATTACTTCTCACGATAAATACCATTATTTTGGCGGAATTAAGATATTCTTCTGACGCCATTCTGTATACGATTCGTGCTATTTTTGCCCTTTTGTCTCGTGGTGTTTTTATACGGCAGATTTTGTACTTTTCTTTCTTTTTTTCTTTGTTAGTTTATCTAATAAACAGAAATGCTGAAAATCGCTCCAAACCACTGGATGGTGGTTAGCTGCCTGATTTCGATTTTTAAACCTTAATTCTTCCTTAGTCATTATACTTATATCCAATTATTAAACCCAATTTCTGCCATATTCTGTAAAAGTGGGATAAAGGGTTAACGGAATTCGTGAATATTCCGAATATGAAAATGATTCTAATCGATTTGTCACTTCAAAACATCATTAATCCCTAACTTTTTATCAAATTCATTATATTTATTTTCGACTAATCCAATTCCTGCCATAATATGAAACAAAGGGTAAAGGGTAACAGCGAACGCAACTTTTCCTGAAAATGAGGATAAGTCTAATTATTTTTTTTCATCCCAAACAACTCTTAACTTCAAACGTTCATTCAAATGGTAATATCCATTACCAAGTAAATTCTACTTCCGCCATATTTTGTGACCAACAGATAAATAGTTAACAGTGAACCCGAATTTTCGAGACGATCAGGGTATGTATATTTGAATTCTTTCTCCAAAAAACACATAACCCCAGAAGTTCCTCAAAATCTTTATATCAATTTTCGAGTAAACTCAATACCTATCCTATTTTGGAAATAGCAGATAAAGGGTGAATAGTAAACATGATTTTTTCTGATTGTAAGAATAAGTCTGATGGATATTTTCCCCCAAACTTCAATCAAAACCGTTATATCTTTTTCCAAGTAAACTCAATATCTGCCATATTTTGTAATTGTTAAAAAAAAAAAAAAAGTTTAACAGCGAATGGAAATTTACCTGAAGATTGGGATATGTACAGTCGACATTGCACCCTGTAAACGAATATTTTATTCCAAACTTTCATCAAAATCGTGACATCCATTTTCAGGTAAACCCACAATTTCTACCATATGTTGCAGCCGGCTGATAAAAGGTTACAAGCGAGCGGAAATTTTCTAATTATGAAGATAAGTCCAATCGATTTAGTACCCGAAAAAACACATTCATCGAAAAAAAAAAATACATTCACACGCCAAACATTCATCGAATTGTCATATCAATTTTCGAGTAAACACAATTTCTACCATATATTGCAACTGGCCTACAAAGGGTTAACGAAGAAAGCGAATTTTACTGAAGATTATGATATATCTAATAAATTTAGCTCTAAAAAAATCATCAAAATCATGAAATATGTATAGGAGTAATCTCAATTTCTGCCGTAAAGAGTTATCAATGAACGCTACTTTTCCTGGATATGAAGTTATATGAAATCAATTTTAGTCCCCTCAAAAACACTTAACCACAAACTTTTATAAAAACATCCTACCCATTTCGAAGAAAAAAAAATTTCAGCCATATGTTGCATTTGTTAGACATAGGGTTAACAAGGAACGCGAATTTTTCTGAAGATGTGTCTAATCGATTTAGTACCTCGTGAAACAATTACCCTCGAAATTTCATAGAAATCGTCGTATTCAATTCCGAATTAACCCAATTTCTTACATATGTTGCAATAGGCCGATAAAGGTTAAAAACGAACACCAGTTTTCTTGAAGATGAAGATATATCAATCGATTTAGCACGTTAGAGAGCCCAAACTTCAAACTTTCATCAAAATCGACGTTTCATTTCGGAATAAACCCAATTTCTGCCATATGTCGCAGCTGGCTGATAAAGAGTTAACAGGGAATACGAATTTTCCTAAAGATGAGGATAAACTTATTTATTATTTTTTTTTTTTAACTCTAAAATCCTTATCCTCAAACTTTCATCAAAATCGTCAGAACCGTTTCCGTGATTCCCAAGACAATTGTATATATATAACAATTCAGGTGATTTACTCGTGTAATATAAGAGATGGATTCTGTTATACAAAAGCTACTCTATTGCAGTTTTTTCAACTAGAAAATAAATGACTGTACGTGAATTCAGTACGGTGGAAAAAATATAATAATACGCATGAAAACTTTTAGAAACTCTGTGAGCCCTGTTTATCTAATTTGAATTAAAATTTCTAACACTACAGTGTTTGAATTATTACATTGTTATTTTTAATGTTTAGTTTGACGAAATAGTGATCACGTTTCAGTAATTTCATTCTTTATGTGTAACAGATAAAACGAAATACATATACATTGTTAGTTGTTACTGGAGTTATTATTTTGGTTCATACCACATGTTATGAGCAAAAAATTATATAAATGAAAAATATTTTTTTAAGCATCTTATACGTTTGGTTACTTAGTATCTGTCAACATTTTCCTGTTGTTTTCACCTTCATTTTTTTCAATGATTTTTTTTTTATTGTAGGTTTTTTTTTCTTTTATATTCAACATAAAAATAGTCGAACAGTAAACATTTTCTACTGCAGGTTTATTCAATGAGATTGTGGTTTTTTGAGATGCGGTTAATATAATTTCTCCATTTTTATAAAATATCTGTTAATTTCTTTTGCCTACGTGACAAAAACATTCTGTCAAATGTACCTCGAAATTTAATGCACAGAATGTTTTAAAATATGTAATTCTTACTGGTCATAAATACATTTATAATAATCGTGCAACAGGGGGCGAATGAATCTCGTTTGTATAACTTTTCTTGTTGCAGTTACAAATCTTTGAATACACACCATATAATGTAAGAATTCACAAGAAATATTTCGGGTCGAAAGAAAACATGACCCTTCGTCAGACGAATAAAGTAGGCGCGTGTGCTGCAAACAAAGAGGCATGTCTGCGAGGAAACAAAGTATGCGTCACTGTTTTGTTTGCAGCTTTCGTGTCTACTTTATTCGCCTAACGAAAGGTCGTGTTCGCTTTCGATAAGAAACAACTTTTGCGAGCCCTTATATTTTATTGTTTTTATCAAAGTTTTATACCAATTACCTTTAAATCCCAGCTCCACGTTGCTTTCTCTTAATATTCAAGACAATGTTATAAAAATATTTGATATATATGACTAAAAAATTCTTTACTTATATAATTTTTCATTAATGGACATATATACACTAATGGAAAAAAAAATCCCAACACCAAGAAAAAATTATTATACAGTAATGAAATTTCAGCAATACATTTGTCTAGGTAACATATTTAATTGATTAAAGTTTCAAGATCACAGGTAGAGCCATTGGCGAGAAGAGCCATTTGAAATGTGAAATGTTGGTACATTAGTAACCGGTGTAACCGCCTGAATTTTGAATGCAAGCATGCAAACGTGCATGCATTGTGTCGTACAGGTGTCGGATATAAGTTTGTGGTATGGAGTTCCATGCCTGTTGCACTTGGGCGGTCAATGCAGGGACGGTTAATGCTGGTTGTGGACGACGCTGGAGTTGTCGTCCAATGATGTCCCATACGTGCTCGATTGGAGAAAGATCTGGTGATCTAGCAGGCCAAGGCAACATGTCGATACTCTGTAGAGCATGTTGGGTTATAACAGCGGCATGAGGGCGAGCGTTATCCTGTTGGAAAACACCCCCTTGACTGCTCTTCATGAATGGCAGCGCAACAGGTTGTATCACTAGACTGACGTACAAATTTTCAGTCAGGGTGCGTGGGATAACCACGAGAATGCTCCTGCTGTCATACGAAATTGCTCCCCAAACCATAACTTCAGGAGTAGACCCTGTGTGTCTAGGCCGCAGACAAGTCGCTAGCAGGCGTTCACCTGGCCTCCTTCTAACCAACACACGGCTATCACTGCGACCAAGGCAGAACCGGCTTTCATTAGAAAACACAACAGATCTCCACTCCGTCCTCCAATGAGCTCTAGCTTGACACCACTCACGTCGCAAATGGCAGTGGTTTGGAGTCAGTGGAATGCACGATACAGGACGTCTGGCTAGGATCTGTCCTTGAAGTAACCGATTTGTAACAGTTCGTTGTGTCACTGTGGTGCCAACTGCAGCTCGAATTTCAGCTGCAGACGCACTACGATTAGCCACAGCCATACTCCGAACACGGCGGTCTTCCCTCTCAGTAGTGTCACGTGGCCGCCCGGAACCCGGTCTTCTTGGGGCAGTACCTTCCTTTGACCACTGCTGCCAACACTCATGCACAGTGGATACATTCCTGCCAAGTCTTTCTGCAATATCGCGGAAAGGATACCCACCTTCTCGTAGCCCTACTACACGACCTCGTTCAAACTCAGTGAGCTGTTGATAATGGCTTCTTCGTCTTCTTAGAGGCATCCTTGACTAACATTAAATAACTACGTCTAATCTCAACTGTACATAACGATCACGAACCTTGCGGCGCTTATTTAAAGCAAACCTCATTTGCATGTCGCTACAAGCGCCACACTTATACGCGTAGCTTGAAATTTGAATCGACGTCATCTTTCAGATGTATAAATACGCCTACCAAATTTCGTTTATCTAGCACAGCTCCTTCCTGGTGTTGGGATTTTTTTTTCCATCAGTGTATTTGTTTAATACGTGTTATAAAATGACCTATCATTGCTGATTTAATATTAATTAAAAAAGAAAACATGCACACTTAATATTTCAATAATATTCTCAAATCTTTTTTTTTTTTTTGCTTTTTTTAAACGCAATTATGGAGTACGTAAAATTAATTTAAGTTCAGTTTAAACTCTAAAACATATTTATTAAAATATAGGTAAACGTTAAAAGAAATTAGAAAAATAGCAATGGTGTAGTTGTAGAACTATAGTCTAATATACAGAGTATGAACTTAGGATTGTTTACAGTTACAATGTCTTTCTTGGAAGAGGTTTTTTTTAATGTTTCCCTAGACCGTATTCACGCGTGTTTCCAAGAAAACCGCAAAGAACTCCAAACGGCACAACCATTTAGAACCTCGTGGTTGTTTGAAAAGCGCAACCAGCGATATAAAAAATATGATAAAAATTACTTTTTATTATGCTTCTGATACTTCAAAATATATAACTACATAAAATAATAAAACCTATAATTAAAGATTGTTTAATGCAGACGTTAGAGCAAATATGCATAGCAAATAATAATTAAAAAAAAATGGAGTACCATGTGCAACTTCAACTATGTTATTTCCTTTAAAAAGGATTTTAGAATTTAATAAAATAATTTAAAATATGTTTGAAGAATACGTTTTCTAGAATACTCATAAATTCATATAAATATATAAATAAATAAATATATATATACACATAACTCCAAAAAATGTAGTACATAAACTAAATATTTAAATATTTAAATAAATATTTATAAATGCAGAAAACATTTTGTCTGTTTTTTTTTTTCCCTCATTTTCCTTTCTTTCATTTTTTTCCGCAGTTATTTTTCATACCATTTATTTTTCTTTCAAGCTTTTGTCACAATAACAACATTTCTAATAAGCAAAAGCTTTTAAATGTACATCTGGATATTTTCCAAGTAATCATTATAGCCTAAATTAGCATAAACAGAAGCTTATCCTATGTTTACTTAATATTTTATCTGTATTTAAATGTCTGCCCCGGACAACAAAAAAAATATTACATAATGATACGTTAAAAAATAAAGTGCAGCACTCGCACTGCTTTCTCTTAAAGTAAATTAATTAAAACATATTATTAAAATTTTGGATAATTGAAATATGTATCATTATTGAATTATTATTGAAATCTGTATTTGAACCTATATAATATACTTTAAATAACTATTAATATATGATTTAGAACATTTTTTTTTTTTTTAAATACAATTACGTGGGATCGCATTGACGCCTCTCCCAAACCTCCATATAAATGTTGTAGCTAATCTAAGAAACATTAAATAATGTAATTCAATTAAGAAATACATATCGGAGAATTACAGTCCATAGAACTCTTTCAAATCCATTCAACTAATACTACGTAGTACTGTATAGGTGTACAACTTTGCCTCCGCTGTTCGTTTTACGGCATTTAAGGCTTTCTGTAAAAAAACTGGTTATACATTTAATATTCGAAATATTATCTGTTGCTGGGTATGACATTCTGGGTTTGAATCTTGCGCCGAAGAAAACTTCTTAACTTTTGACATGATCACACATCAATACAATTTCTCACATGATCCATTTGTCTGCACTCATCATAAGTTTGATTTAGCATACCTTATAATGCATATATAGATTTCTGAATTTGTATCCTCTGCTTATATTTGTTTTTTAAATATGCTTATAACTGACACACCCACGCACACGCTGTGCAACAGCTAAAAACCTGTATTTCGAATTCAAGTTCAAATCGTTTCTTGAAATTCATTTCAGAGTCGTTTATTTACCCTGAGGATAGAAGAATTATTGTAGCTTATAGAAATTCTGCATTATCCTTCAGATAAATTGGTATCCGTGTTGAGTGAAATTGTATCACAAGGCAGCAAAGAAATATATTGTGGAAACTTTTGAAACTTATTGTGGTTAAGAATCATAAGTTAAAATAAAACTGAAAGAAAAAATTTGATTATATGGTAATACGCATGCTGAAAAATGGTTTCTGTTAACACGTAGTAGAGAAAAGCTAAGTGCATTCCAATAGAATAAAAAAAAATCATAATCATAAAATCAAGCAGAGACCTCTATGATCATGTATAATGTGTGAATATGATTGCATATCGATACTGTTCAGATATATTCGAATACGACCATGTATCTATACACTTAAACCTGATAAATCTGAAAAGATAGTGTAATGCTTACGCGTAACCATTGTCAAATGCGTCATTGAAGACACAAGAACCTATGGATTAGAATCCACGGTAATCATAAAAATGGATGCCTTTCTGAAATTCTCACATGCCGCAAACGCCATTTAGTGCCGTTCAAAGTTAGCTGAATAAAAGACACAAAACTTTTGCTATTATTTATTATGGACCTTGACCTGCAATTATGTAATGCAATTTGTATAAGAATTCTACAAGCATATTCGTGTCATTGCTTGGTTATTTCCAAAATAAACAACATTTTCTTTGCATGGCATTCGATAATTTCCACAAGCTACAACCTTTTTCTTCGATCTCCGAAACGAACTTAATTGTTTTTTGTGTTGCTGTACAAGGTATATTAAGAATTCGCACTGAAAAATAGCACACGAAAAAACTAATTTCAATATATAAGAAAATTTATTCCAAACCATCGTATAACATTTGTAGGCAGCATTACAAGCACCTGGGATTTGAGTTTTTTTTCTAAAATGTTAATCGTAGTAAAATATTATCGAGACGTGCACATGATATACATCTAGCCTATGATATACATCTAGTTAGGAAGTTTCCTTTTCTGTGTTTAATTTTTAGCTACCAGCAGTTTGCGTTACGATACGTATTCGTTTAGAAGTAAAATAATTTGACAGTTTATAATTTATTGTTATTCTTAACGTTAATAAAATGCTACGAACTGTATAATTTTAAAAACGAACTTATAATTTTTATCTCGAAATGTTTTATGAATGAGTATTGTAATGAAGTTTAAAAAAAAAAATTTGTTCAAGAAAATATTATAAATATTAAAAAAAGAGAAAATTTGTTCTTTATATATATATATATATACATATACATGGTGTTCCAAAACTCCCCTCCACACCGGTTCTAATTCGAAAATGAGCCAGAAAAAAAATGACGAAAAACATGTTCAATGCATTCGACAGGGACTGATTTTGGTGTCCCGGGGGGAGGGGGGGGGAGGGAGAGCAACATTAAATTTTCAAATGGGAATGTATATCTTGTGAGACATCTCTGGAAACATCTCTTCAAAACAATGAATTTGATATAAATAGTTCCGCCCTTCGATGATTATTAAAGCAGATACTTGAGTTTTTAGACTTTCGAAATGGGTATTTTATACTTATGTATCCCTTTTAATAATCGTTGCAGTACAAAACTATTTGTATCAAATTCTTTGTCTTGAAGAGACGTTTCCAGTGATGCATCACAAGACATAATTTCCTGTTTGAAATTTTAAAGTTGCCTTTCCTAGCAGCAATACTACAACCCCCCTGCCCGTAACCAAACATAGTATGTCTTGTGATACATCGCTGGAAACGTCTCTTCAAGTCAATGAATTTGATATAACCAGTTTTATACTGCAATGGTTATTAAAGGGGATACATAAGTATAAAATTCACATTTTAAAACTCTAAAAACGTATGTATCTCCTTTAATTATCAGCATAATGCAAATTTATTTATATCAAATTCATTGTTTTCCAGAGGCGTTTCCAGGGATGTAAAACAAGACATATCATCATATTTGATATTATAAAGTTGACCTCCCTATCGGCCCCCCCATACCAACTTGGGCCCAAATTTTTTTCCCGAAAAGAGGTCCCTCCACAATTCATTGATCATATGTTTCCCAATTTCACACAATTCCAACCGAATTCCGAGTCAGGAGGTGTATGTGTGTGTGAATTTTGGAACACCCTGTACACACACACACACACACACACATATATATATATATATATATATATATATATATATATATATATATATATATATATATATATATATATATATATATATATAGGTATTTACGAGGGTCACTATGAAATATTTTAGACTGAACGGTACATGTTAGACTTACTGAAAATTAGAAGCTATCAAAGTATACCTCTAAAAAACAATGCGCTTTTGTTGGTGAGTTTTCTGAAGATTCAATGCATGAAGCAAACCATTTCATGGAAACATTGCAAAGTATTCATGTAAAACATTCTTTTTCTCCTCCTCGGATATACGACCACATAAATTTTTCTTTTGATTATGAAATAATCAAAATTTATTCAAAACGAGATAAGGGGAAAATAACTGATGATCCATCTTATTGTTTTATTTTTGTTAGTAAAATTCGACTAGCAATCTTACCGTAAGACAAGATGCATTTCTTCTATTATTATCAGGGTGATGCACAACTCCTCTTACATTCACTTCTTAAAGCGATTCTGTAAAATACTTAGTGGTGTACCAGTTTAGTATAACTGTCTTCTGTGCCTCAAACTTCATGGTTTTGATCAGACCTGTACTTCTAAAGAAAAAGTTTCCTTTCTTTATTTTTTTTTTCATTTATCGTGACCTCTTCACCATTTTTGATTTGGAGTCATCTTCGAAAATACTTTCTTAGTATGTTGGAACGTCAAAAATCGGTTTTTCCGTTTAAAATGAAATTAAAAATCTTACGTTTTCCTCTATTACTAAAAAACTAGCGGGCTAGTATTTTCAAATAAATCACTATAATTAATGAATCTCTAAAAGTAACTTTTAGTCTTAAGAAAAGAAAGTAAAAAAAATCATCTCTGATCGGGTAAAAAGCCGCCCCGGGTCCCCACTGCCTTCGGCAGCGGCCTCCCGTGCGCGCTGCGCGCGCGTATTCCTTCCCTGATCCTTCGTGCCCCTGAAATAAAACCTCCATTTCTGATCAAATAAAACTCACACCGGGTCTCTACTGCCTTCGGCAGCGCAGACCCATGCGCGCTGCGTGCGCACGTGTGAAGGTATGCGTGCGCTGCGCGCACATATACCTTCTTAAATCAAATTTTTATTCTTAAGAAAAGAAAATTAAAAAAAATCATTTCTCATCGGGTACAAAGTCGGACCGGGTCCCCACTGCCTTCGGCACGCAGTCACGTGCACGCTGCGCGCGCACAAGTTAGGGAATACGCGAGCGGAGCACGCCTATTTCTTCCGAACATTTTCAGCCCCTCCTAATTAACCTAAATATAACAAATTTGAAAGGTCTAACTCAATTAGCTGTGATGCAAAAGAAAACCTAATCAGGACACCTCAAAACGTGTAAATCTGGTGAAAACTTTCGATAATATAAAAGAACTTTAAAATAGCTTTCGAATAATGTATTAAAAATAATTTAATCATAATTAGATATTGAAATTTTGAAATTTTAAAATATTAAAGCGCCATCTGGCGGTATAAATTTCTGTAATCTACAGTTCGATTCCAAATCAACAAATCTTTCTAATGATGTATTACTTATGAAATTATTTTAATTAGTAGCTGAGATACAAAGAAAACCGATTCAAGACACCACAAAACGTGTAAATTAGGTGAAACCTCGAATTCTACTTTCGAGAAAATATAAAAGTACTTCAAAATATATTTCGAATGATGTATTAAAAATAATTTAATCATAATTAGAATTTTAAATACGCGTATTAGAATAAAATTTAATTTCAAATTAAAATGTAAATTGTTTCGAAAATCGATGAAATTTGAATTGCAAGGCTGCCTTGTGATGCCAGGGCTGTATACCAAGTTTTGTGTGCGACATCTAAAAACTGAAGACTTTTCAAAATTGCAATTTTTAATCACAGTACCAAAACACGTGACCTCATTAAATACCAGATGTTTTGCTTTCCGTTCAAGATTGTAGACGATCGTCTGCGATATTAAAATTCTTTTGATTTGTTGCCACCATTTTTTTTAGTTTAGTTAATTTAAAAAAATCTAATTGTCCGATCGATAAGCCGTTTAAACCATCGGACTGAGAAAAACCGGCCCTTTTATTTGATACCTTATTTGTAACGATACGACTGATATTTCTAATTTATTTTCCACTTTTTCCGTCTCTTTTTAAGCAAATAACCGTGAATTCTCAGTCATTTTTCGATCGACATAGCTCAACATTTTAATTAATATCTCCACTAATTAGGATTGCATCGCTTAGCGAATTATCGCGATGTCGAGATAAAGAAATTCTGCGTCTGTCGACACTAGTTTCGTGGCGCTGTGAGCATTAGCGCCGGAGCTTTAGCACGCACAAGGCATTTCTCAAAAACAGACAGAGGTACAGAAAGACAGATGCGCAGAGATTTTAATAATATAAGGGGATTTCAAGGTTTCTTTGCAGATTCTGACACGATCCACTTTTTCATATTCTGTTGAATTATGGGAATCCAAACTTAATACTAGTCCTTTCATATGCCGTTCCTTGTAAATATTTTTTATGTATAGCTGTGGACCCAATGTTATGTTCCTTCTGTTTCATTCGGTAATTGCAGCAGTTTTATTCATTTGTAAAATTTTCTAGGACTACACCTCACAAAGATCTTACCGTTGTAATCGTCACTGAGAAGATAACTTCGACTTCTTCAAAATCCTGTGTTTCATCTGATTAGAGAAGCAAGAGATGAAATTTTATTTCCGTATGCTAGCTGTAGACATTGAAAAAAATTTTGGTTTAACACCAATTTAAAATACTAGAAAAACATAGGGCGATAACGTTCTCGTGTCAGCTTAATTTAATTTTAATTAATTAATTAGTTTTATTTTATTATTATTATTATTATTTAAACATGTTCTACGATTGCTATTTTGGAATTTTCACCACAAATTATTGTCTACTTCAAAAATAGAATTCAAATTTACATAGTCATCTAATACTTTTTAAGAAATTATCATCTGCCTCTCGCTTAGAAGTTTCAAAGTTACTTCGTGAAAACAAAATTTAATAATCACTGGTAAGATCATTTAACTGTGTAGGGAATGAGATGTTTAGAAAATTTTATTATTAATAACAAATGTCGGATATACTGTACAATTTTATATATGTGAATTAACTAGTATTATGTCAGTAAATCTCACGAAATCATTAAGGCCATAAAGTAAAATTCAATTTAAAATGAAGGTACACCAATTCATATGGCTTTGTTTTAAAGATTTCCAGAGATTTTTTCTCCTTTAAAGTACAGTCGGTAACAAAAGTGTCCGAACACTAGCAAAAATTCCTATGCAAAAAAAGTACACTTCATACGGTTTTGCTAAATAAATCCTTATCGAATCATGTTATTACACTGACTAAGAATAGGATTCGACAAGGTTTATTTAATAAAACCTTACGAAGTGTATTTTTTTTACATAGTAATTTTTGCTAGTGTTCGGACACTTTTGTTACCGACTGTAGAACAAAGGTAGAAGAGATGACACCGTCGAAGATATTGTGCACATAGAGGACCTGAAGGAAGGAGTAAAAATCATATACAGTAGACTCTCGTATAAAGGGGGGGTGGGATACGTTCCGAGTAAAAGAAAATCGCGTTATAGGAGACATACATTGAGCAGACGATTTCATTCCGCAATGAGACCAAAAGTGTCTCGGTGTTGGCATGGTAACGGAGCAATTCTTCCTTGAACAGGTTGGAAGTAGAAAAGATGTCGTCACGTGCTTCCTTTATTTTACGCGTTATACGAGACTCTTTATTGCGTTGTATGAGTAATAGTCGCATATTTTGCGTCGCGTTATACGAAATTGCGTTTTCTGGGAGTGCGTTGTACGAGATACTACTCTGTATATACATGTATGTATGTATCTATGGTTCGATGGTTACATATATAATTCCTAAAAAAAAAAAAAAAAAAAGATAACTATTGTGAGAAGTTCAATATAAAGATAACTGATTTGTCTGAAATTCTTTCGTATAAATACAAACATAATACAACTATAAATAAAATTCCTAGTCTTACAATATATATATATATATTATATATATGTATGTATGTATGTATGTATATATATATACAATTTTTTGTTTAAAAACATATATTCAATCCTTTAAACTTTTTTTTATATTTATTTAAAAGAAACAATTTAATCAACATAATATGTCATTTTTGTTATACTACTATTTAAATATAATTCAAAATTCATTAATAAGTTGAACAAATGCAATTTATAAAATATATATATATATATTCAATAGAAAATTTTGAAGAATATTATATGATACTTTTAAGTAGCTTATTACGTTCACATACAACAATTAAATTAATTTTGCATATAAAAATTGTACGAATGTGTATTATAAAATCTTGGAATAATGAAAGTATGTAATCAATGCAATACCAATTGAAGTGTATTTATCTAAATAAATATTTTTTATGTCTTTGATTAAATTAAATGAATTTTAACATTTATTTTCACTATAAAATGAAATATTTTAATTAAAGTATACATATATAAATGCATTTATTTCAAATTTATTTCTAAAATCATGCTACTCCATTGTCATATATATATATATATATATATATATATATGTAAATCAATCATTAAAGATATAATTTATAAAGGAAATATATGTTTGTGCAGAATGTTACTGTCTCAGGCTTAATAAATATTTATCATTCTGTTTGACAAGCATGTAAACTTACTTCTGAAAGATGAGTCCGCTGAGTCCTTCGAATAATGCATTGGATGTAACTTAAGAAGGAAATATATAGTTGTGATATTTGTATAAGTAAAGCATTTAAATAGTAAGAATTTCAATGTTCTTTAACAATATATCTACATTTTGTTTGCATATTATTATCAATGCAGAGAGATAATAAAAAGTAAAATTAAAATCGTTTGCATATTTATATCTTTATATATGGTTTAAATATTTTATACGGTATATATTGTGTGCTAAAAAATCAGTATAGTATCAAGAACTTACTAAAATAACTGGAAATAAAATTCGAGAAAATTTCTATCTATGTACCATACTATATCAGAATATTTTATTCGGCCTCATGAACTAATCATCAATGCTAATAATACAGTCCGAAGTAAAAGTTTTAGACAATGAAGAAATTCATGAAGATTTCGAAAAATATTTAATCAATTTTCCTAACATAGCTTGAATGTAATGTGCTGTGCATATAAACAATATTTATAACAACGAAAAGTAGTCCTGTACTTATTGCAACTAATTAAATGGTAACAAAAATATAATACTGTCTCAAACGTTTAGAGAAAAATTAAATATAAAAGTAAAGCGATTAGCATACTTAAAAACATACATGTTGACATACGAAAAGAAGAGTTGTTAATTTTGCCATATTACTTTTAATAATACTAAAATTCTCTTCAGGAGTTCTGTTTATATAATATATATATATATGTATATATATATATACAGACACGACATTATTTCATTATTTAAAACATGAAAATCTGGCATTGACAGATTTTAATTTAGTGCCAGAGGCCTACTGCTAAACTTGTTAATATCGACAAATTCTTCTTTAGTTAATTCGTGACGATCTAAATTCCATGATAAAGTTTTCATTAAATCAAACCAATGTGTTTCAGCTGCAGATATTGTA
Organism: Salticus scenicus; assembly: GCA_963930645.1. Lineage (NCBI taxonomy): Eukaryota > Metazoa > Arthropoda > Arachnida > Araneae > Salticidae > Salticus > Salticus scenicus. The sequence continues at coordinate 82,919,149 of OZ005652.1, read as the reverse complement.
ACAAATAATGTTGGAAGTCCAAACTGTCTTATAGCCGCAAAACAACGTTTTTTCTCTTTTTCCCAATGAGGGGGAGGTGTGCCTTGGGGGAGACTCATGTCAAAGGTGTGCCTTGGGGGGGGACTCATGTCAAAGTTGTACCTTGGGGGGGACTCATGTCAAAGTTAGGCCTGGGACGTTGGGCCTTAGAGGGACTCATGTCAAAGTTGGGCCTTGGGGGGGACTCATGTCAAAGTTGGGCCTGGGGGGGACTCATGTCAAAGTTGTACCTTGGGGGGGACTCATGTCAAAATTGGGCCTGGGGGTGGACTCATGTCAAAGTTGGGCCTTGGGGGGACTCATGTCAAAGTTGTACCTTGGGGTGGACTCATGTCAAATTTGGGCCTGTGGGGGACTCATGTCAAAGTTGTGCCTTGGGGGGGACTCATGTCAAAGGTGTGCCTTAGGGGGGACTCATGTCAAAGGTGTGCTTTGGGGGGTTTCATGTCAAAGTTGTACCTTGGGGGGGACTCATGTCAAAGTTGGGCCTTGGGGGACTCATGTCAAAATTGGGCCTGAGGGGGACTCATGTCAAAGTTGGGCCTTGGGGGGACTCATATCAAAGTTGTACCTTGGGGGGGACTCATGTCAAAGTTGGGCCTGAGGGGGACTCATGTCAAAGTTGGGCCTTGGGGGGACTTCATTCAGTAAATCCCCATTCAATAAACCGACTGAAATAGGTCCTTAGTACTATTAAGAGTGTATTATAAAAATTCGACAATGCTGTACCGACTGAAATAGGGGTACCTTGGGGGGGGACTCATGTCAAAGTTGTGCCTTGGGGGGTACTTCATTCAATAAATCCCCATTCAATAAACCGACTAAAATAGGCCCTTAGCACTATTAAGAGTGTATTATAAAAATTCGACAACGCTGTACCGACTGAAATAGGCCTCTAGCACTAAAAATCTAAATTAACAATTTTTAAAACCTAATAGTGCGTCCGTGCTTCTGTATTACTTCATAAATACGAGATTTCATCGAAGATACTAAATTTTGCATAGTTTGGGGACCGGTGTCGTACTATGCATCCTCAATAGATTTCTTTAGTTCCTGTACAGAATAGTATTCTCTACCATTGCTATAAACTTTGCGTGAAATGATACCCCAAAGATTCTTTGTAGGGTTAAGATCTGTCTTACATGCTGGCCAGTCGAGAACTCTTATATTATGATAATTAAACAAAAATTTATATCATAAGCAGTGTGAATCGAAACATTGTCTTGTTGAAATTGCCACTGAGGGTCTCCTAGAAGTTCAGTAAAATGAGTTCAGCAAATGAGAAGTTTCAGCAAATGAATGAATTGCAGAAGTTCAGCAAATGTCTCCTAGAAGTTTAGCAAGAATGAAGTTCTTTTCTAATGTCTTTGTATAATGCTGTGAAATTTGACGACCACTGGTAAAGGTCAGAGATACTTGTCCATTATAGCAAATGGCTGCCCAAATCAACACCGAGCCCCCTCCTTATCCGCGACTGAAAAAACCTAGAGGTTCCTTCCGAAATCATGCCAATACGATGACCAGACATCTGGACCATCTAGATTCTACTTTTTTACATCGCTAAATATGACTGATTGCCATTTCTGTCGATATGTCATATGTTTTCGAGCCCACAGCATTCTTTGTAACTTATGATGTGGATTCAGAACTGCTTTCTTTTACATTTTGCTATAAACTGTTGTTCATTTTTCCACAATTCTTGTACAAATCGTATCCTTTGATACAGAGAGTCCCGATGACCTTTGAACTCCATGTACACAAATTTGTTCGGTACTCACTAGTCTTTGTATCAGGCGATCCTCTTGTATATTTTTTACGCGTGGCACTCCCAGATCTACATTTTGCTTTACATTCACAACCACGCGATAAAACTCAGTGTTTAAATTTCTTAGATCTATTAATAAAAGCGAAAATATCTGAAACGTGCTTCCCTTCAGATTTCAGCTGACAAATCATTGAAACCTCACTCCCTTGAATTTTTTTAGCTCGCGGCATGTCTACTACGAAGCTTTATCGTTTGCAGAAGATAAGTACTCAAAATCTGTAACATCATCAATTTTAAATTTGCATATACCAGCAAATATTCACAGAAACTCATAATCGTGTCTAAACTTTTGCGAATAGCAATTTTTTATTTTTGTAAAAAAAATTAAAATTATAGGAAATCAAACGACTGTCTTTTGATTATAGCATTTTAAAACATATTTTAAATATACATACAGGTTTTTGTAATTCTGACGTCATAATTCTAAATTTTAAAGATGAATAACGTCATTGTCTACATTTTTGCGTCGTACTCTATAAAGAAGCTCAGAACACTATAAATTATAAGGAATGCATACGAAAATATGTTTTTATGTTTCATGTAACTCGATTTTTCAAATTATGTAAAGCTGAAAAAAGCAATTCTTTTGAAAATCACGCAATTGTAATAAGGAATTAAGTTCAACGGTACTTACATATAACAAACATTAAATAAATATATATTCCTATTATTCTAAAATTTCCGTTGGCAAAAACCGATTTAAATAGAAAAAGAAGTACAAGTTACAAACAAAATATACGATTTTCAGTTGTCCTTGCAGAAACGGTAACAGAAAACGCAATCATAATAATAATAATAATAATAATAATAAATTCTTCCAAGTCTAAATTGGTCCAAGTCTTATGACGGGCTCGAGTGATGAATTTTTCGGAAAATAATTGAGTGAATAGTTGAACTGTGAACGTTGTGAATTTCGGGTATCTCAGTCTTACGTCGAGCATTTTTGTAAATATAGTTTAGTATAAAATTTATAAAGTGATTGTCCTTTCCATGCTAATTAAGTAACGTTCTTTCAGTACCTCGGTCTGTTAGTAGGGGGAGAAGGAGAGTTCTGAAACACCTGTGCAAGAATGGTGCAAGGGTGCAAGAATGGTGCAAGGGTGCACTGGCAAGTCGTGCGGGTGTCACACTACCCCCTGAGGGAGTAGATGACTTGGTATCGTCCTTGAGACATTCTCTGACTTAATCGTGAAAGATGACGAGGGTGTTAATGAGGAAATTTAATTAAAAAAATTAATGAGTGATTTTTTGTAAAAGGTGACGATGGTTTTAAAGCGATGTTTTCGGAAGAATGAAAAAAGCAGGATATTGTTTGTGAGTTATTAGAAAATTAATTAGAGAGTTAATTAAGAAACTAATTAAGAAATTAATTAAGAAATTAATTATAAAATTTTAAAAATGAGAAATAAAAAAGGAATGAATAAAATATACGAATGTGTATGTGTATATACTATGAAAGAAATAGAGTGGTCTGACTGGGGTTCGAACCCGGCACCTTGCAGTAAAAATATTTCCATAAGACAGCAGTTTTGGAGCGTGAAACCACTGACCTATGGAAATATAGCCTGATGGTTCTATTTTAGGTATGAATGTGTGTGAGTGTATATGGTGTTTCTATTATATGTCTGCACAGTTCTTTTTTAAACCGTGCAAACATATATTTTTTGGAAACTCATTTGATGAGTTCCTTTTTTCTTTGAAATCCTCAAAAGAGGATTTCTTATTTATTTATTTTTTTATTTATTTTTAAAAAAAGGGGACCCACCATCCACCCGCCGCATGTGTGCGACGCCCCAATTTTTTCTGAACTTGAATCATCATTTCTTCTTATTTTCTAGGATCTTGCTACTTCATTTTCAATCTTCTAATTTTTCATTCTGATCTTCTAATTTTTCTGGGATTTTGCAACTTCATTTTCATTCTTCTCATTTTCTTTCTTGTAAGTTTTCGATCTTCTAATTTTCATTCTTCTAATTTTCCTTCTTGCGAGTTTTTGATCTTCATATTTTGAAATCTTCAGTTTTTTCTTTGTTGTTTTTAAGGGGGCCCACCATCCACCCGCCGCATGTGTGCGACGCCCCAATTTTTATGAACTTGAATCATCATTTCTTCTTCTTATTTTCTAGGATCTTGTAACTTCATTTTCAATCTTCTATGTTTGAAATTTCCCCCCTCTTCTATTCTTTCAAGTTTCAGTTCATCTTCATTTTTTTTTCTCTATTTTCAATTATTTTCAATTTTTTTTTTCTATATATATATATTTTTTTTTTCATTTTTTTCATTTTTTAAGTTATTTGATAATGGCCATAAGCTAAGGAGTTGACACCGTCGTCTAAGATGTATCTTTTGTCATCAAATGCACTAAGGCATTTTTTGTTTTGATGGATTGTGAACAAATGATGATTTTCTTGATTTATTCTAGTTTGTTGTTCATAGGTAGTTACTTGTTGTTGAAGGCAATTTACATAATCAAAATGTGAAACTTTATTTTTAATAACCCGTGTCGATATTCCTTTTGCTCGTTTTTTTTCGCTGCTAGTTGATTTTAGGGAATACATTTTAGATTTTAGACCAGCAAATTCTAATGCAACTTCCCCATTTAATTCGTCCTTCATTTTGCCAATCATTTTTTTATTTTCCGTTGAGTATAGAGGATGTGTCTGTGGATAATCAGAAAAGTCGAAATGCTGTTTATTTTTTCCCATGTCTTCATATATGTCAGTTGTCGTGATGTGATAGGTGAGAGAGTCTGTATCTGTAAATAAGAGTACAGCTCTGTCATTATAATGATGTTTTATGTACTTGTAATGAAAGTTGTACATCAACAATTTAGATATCTCTAAGATGGTAAAACCTACGTAAATCGGTCTGTTCATTAATACTTTTGATTTCAATCTTTCCACAGCTACTAAGTCATTATCGAATTCTTTAAATGCATCGAAAGTTGCACAGGCGACTAGTTTTTTCGCTCTATTCTCGGTGTTACATAATTCAATGTTTCGACGATTCCGCAAGCTTTTCATTGTTTTTCCGTAAACGCTGTTATTTAAAAGCTTGAAGAAGTCCTTTTCAAAGGAAGAAGTTGCATTTTTTCGTTTTTCAGTATTGAACATTATGTACTTTTTCAGCCAAGGAGCTTGATTGAATTGAAGAGCTTTATGAATTTTTGTTACTTTTAATCCCATTTGAATGAAAAATTTTAAGTTTCGGTAATGTACTACATAATTTTTCTTGTTTTGGAGGTTAGGTATTAATTTAGTTGATGAAGTATATTTATTGTTATCTAAAAGGGATTTAGCATATGGTGAGAGTATTTCATTTGTTACTGTAAACTTTTCAGGAGCTAAAGGTAAATCATTATGGAAATTATGAAGATGTGAGGGATATTCCATATCCACTTCATATATGAAACCAATATTGGAATCATCTCGAAGGGATAAAATACATTCTTCCGTTATATTATCTGTAGCAATCCATTTGAAGTTGCCGTAGGGTAAGTACTGGGACATAGCCCAAACGTAAAGGTTATTGGCATCCCAGTACATTATATAACTATTTGGTTCGTCTGGATTATAATCATTCATATAAGGATTGTTAGCTTTTGCGTACCGATGTCTTATTTGTGTGATTCCACCTCTCACACCTCTCTCAATCATTAACAGCATGTTGATGTCTGTAAAAAGTTCCAGTTGCATTCCAGTCATCTTCAAACAAGCTTGCCACGATAGTCCTGGTGATGTGTATAAGTGTACGCAATCAATTTCATAATAATGCAGGCAAAGTTCTCTGAAATTTTGATACACGTCGGCGAGTAATAAAACGTCTGTCTTAACATACAAATCGTGGTAATCACCAAGATTTTTCATATTAAACTTGTTCCAAATTTTTTGAGCATGTTCATAATCATCCTCAGAAATGGGCTCTTCTGTCAATGAATTATAAAAAGCAGAGGGAGGAGGGAGTGATGTTTCTTCGAATTTTAGATGTGAATCAAAATAGTCATAAGGATAAACACCTTTGCGTGTTAGTAAATTTAAACATGTGTCAACTGGGAAATTTTCTTTTAAAATATTAAATTGTGAGGGATCTAAATTGTTTACAAGTTTTTCCAATGAAGTTGGCAAAAATTGAAAACTGTCTATGAAAACAAGTTGGACAGGGCACTCAGGTTTTTTAATTCTAAAGGATATATATTTTTCCATCGTTGTTGCAATTACACTTATATGGTGGTCTTTATATTTTCCAAGTTTTGTCATAATATGATGTCCGTCGTAATGTTTCAGATTATGGAATACAACTGGAATACTCTTCGACTGCCTGAATTTCAGATTGCATTCAGAATGAGCAGCTCCCCTGTAAGCGCCGGTAATGTGATTGTGATCTCGTACTCTCTTACCAAATAATGCCTTTTTACAAATAGAGCATTCTGTGGCTTCTTGAAAAGCTCTTTCCTCCTCAGAAGTTAAAGACATAGGTTTTATTTTCATTAAATTTTCTGCTAACACTTCCTTTTCTTGTATTATTTTCTCAAGAAAATGTTCTATGGCATTTTCACCACGATAGACTTTAATAGGCTTTATAGAATGCCCGTCAGGACCAATTATTACATAAGCATATCCGCAGACTTCATGTCGTGCCGATTTATCTGTGTAGGATTGTTGATTTGATGGTATGGCTGTTGAAATGGGGATAAGCAGACTTTCAAAGTCCGCGTAAATAATATATCCCACGGGATGTTGTAAATGAATATTTGAAAACTGTAGGATGTTTTCCCCTTCTTCAGGTAAGACAATGACTTGAGGTGAATGATCTTTGCAGTATTGGACATGTGACTGCAATAAGTCCTCTCTTGAAAATCGATGCAAACAACGAAAACAAAAATATCTTTCACCATTATGTTTGGTTAAATGACTTAGCAGGCGTGAAAAGTTTTTGATCCAGCAATAATGATGTTGACCGGCTTCGTTTGTAATCAATAATAAATTAACTATGTTCGAATCATTTTTCGGTGAGATATATAACGGTATTATTTCATTGTCTTCGTACCCAAAGACATTGATTCTTAAATCATTTAATTTTTCAATGATAGGAATCTTCGCTAAGGGTACAGGACATTGAACATTTCCTAAATTGATTTCATTTTCAAACGGTTCATAGTGAGACACTCGTTGTGGATTAGAATCGATGTTCTTTTTATAGGCGAGAAGGCTCCAAACAAGACATTTTTCATCATTGTTTTTCACATTTACTATTGCATGTTTATCTTCTAAGAATTTTGGTAGCGGAAAGCTGCAACTAGCACTTAATGGGTGATATTTGGCTATTTTTATTTGAAGAAAATAAATTTGATCGAGAATCCACCCGGATCCACGCTCTAAAAATTCATCAAGAGATTTTAAAATTTTTGCAAATGCCTTCCCAATATTATCTTCGATATTTAATTTAGTTAACTGTTCATGACAATGACTTCTAAAGAAAGTATCCATTTTCTCTTCGACATTCGTCTCCCTATTTATTCTTTTAAAACAGGCTTTTGAAACAAAATAAAATTTTATTGCCCCTTGTTCATTAATTTCATCTTCTAAAATTTTCTGTACTTTTAGACGTATACCGTCAAAAAATATTTTAAAATCAAACATTTCATTTTCATCAGGATAAATGTGTACTGTATGGAATACATTTACAGAACGAGATTTTCTTGAAACAGGTTTTTTCTTTTCTAGTACGTGAGAGGTCTGGTTAGCATGCTCTAAGCGACAATGCTTAAGAAAATGACTCTTGCGTGTGAATGACCGATGACATATTTGACATACATAGGTAGAATTTTCATGTTGTCTCAGATGCTTTTGAAAGTCGCAGTTTCGATGAAATATACGATTACATTCTTTACATTGAAAAGAAGGACTTAAGGATTCATCGTGCGATTTTAAATGACTGACAAGATGATGTTTAAATTTAAAATTTTTATCACATTCATCGCAAGAAAATGTTGTTTCTTGTTTATGCACTTTCATGTGTCTCATTAGATGCTGCCTTAGTTTGAAGGCTTTACCACATGCATCGCAACTGAATGCCCTCTCATTAGAGTGGGTTCTAACATGTCGTTGAAGCGTGCTTGCATAAGCAAAAACTTTTTTGCAAACAGGACAAGTCTGAAATAGACAAAAAAAACCCTATTTTAGAATTTTAATTATTTTTAAAAATCTTAATTATTTTTCGCTAACAAGTGTTTTTAATCTAACAAGTTTTTCTACTAACTTTTATTTTTTATTTTTCCTCTAACAAGTTTTTTTTTAAATCTTAATAATTTTTTTACCTAACTCATTTTTAAAAATCTTAATTATTTTTTCGCTAACAAGTGTTTTTAATCTATCAAGATTTTTTTCTAACCTACTTTTAAAGGGAATTTATTTCTAACTTAGAGGAAACCTAACAAGATTTTTTTCTAACCTACTTTTCGAGGGAATTTATTTCTAACTTAGAGGAAACCTATCAAAATTTTTTCTATCTTAGAGAGAATTTATTTTAAAACTTAGAGGGAAATTCGTTTTTGGAAACCTAACAAGATTTTTTTCTAACCTACTTTTAGAGGGAAATTTATTTCTAACTTAAAGAGAAATTCGTTTTTGAAAACCTAACATTTTTTAAAAGTAATGGAAAATTTTTTCCCACCTCATGCAAAAAATAAAAAATATACCTTCGATTTTGAGGCAACAGCTGTCTCATCCATCTCATCATCCGAACTATCGGTGTTCATTCCAACATCAGTAGGTATGGGTACGGTGTCGCTGCAGCTACTCTCACCTCCAGAAACTACTTGGATAGAATTCTAAAAAAAAATAGCAAAAAGAAAAGAAAACAAGTTTTAATTATTTTGTCAAGTTTTTTCAAAAGAGGATTTTATTATAACTTTTTAATTTTATTTTAAGTTTATCTAATCAAGTTTTTTAATTACTTTAAAGAGTGAATTTAATTTTTATTCTAAGTGAAAATTTATTTTAAGTTTATCTAATCAAGTTTTTTAATTACTTTTAAGAGTGAATTTAATTTTTATTCTAAGTAAATTTTTTTTTTAAGTTTATCTAATCAAGATTTTTGAATTACTTTTAAGAGTGAATTAAATTTTTATTCTAAGTAAAAATTTATTTTAAGTTTATCTAATCAAGTTTTTAATTACTTTTAAGAGTGAATTTAATTTTTATTCTAAGTAAAAATTTATTTTAAGTTTATCTAAACAAGTTTTTTTAATTACTTTAAAGAGATAATTTAATTTTTAACAGAAATGAATCCTGAAAACTCAACTTTAACACTAAAAAATTTTTGAAGTAAAAATACCTTAGTTGAATTGCCATCAGATCTCGACATTTGTGGAGTTGGTTCTACAGCATTAATTCCAGCACCAGTCTGAATAACCTTGAACAAAAAAAAGAAAAGAAAACATATTTTTTAAAACATTGTATATTATTCAAACAGTTAAACAGAAAAAGTGAAATAATTCGTACCATATGACTTTTCAGATGAAGTCTAAGCTCTCTTGTATTGAAAAAAGCACCTCCACAAACCGCGCAGCGTAGTGTTGGCTCTACAGGTGCTTCACTCAGATGTGAAGGGCCAGGCTCGTTGTTTAATGCAGGTGCCTAAGAAAAAAGCATAAAAATATTTTAAGTCCAAATCGTATGCTGAAATTTTCCTAGAAAAATAAAAAAATATATTTTTCTTACAGATTTTCGATGAAGCGAGCGGTTAGCAGGCACCGGGTTCGAGCGACGCCCAGTCAAACGAATATTGTTAAACCCAGGTGGTGGTCGAACGGTGGTCTCAATCTGAAATAAGAAAAAAGAATATTTTGAGTATAAAAATATATATTTTAAAACATTCTACAAGTTTTTAAAGAAATTATATTTACCTCCATATCGCTATCTGTAAACTCCTCGTCCCAGTTAATTTCATTCGCCGAGTAGAGATCTTCCACTTGTGTGGGTGTCAACCCGAAGCTGAAATCAACCTTAAAAGAGAGAAAAAAAAATATGTTTTTTACATATTTTATCGAAAATTTTTATAAAAAGTGTAACTTTTAATATATAAATTTAAAATAAATGGTTTTAATACTTACATCAAAAGCACAAGAATCCCAGAAAAACTCCATTGCAAAAAAAAAAAAAAATATTAAAGTTAGGGAACCGTAAAGTAAAAAGACAGA
>OZ005652.1:82874523-82908885 GCA_963930645.1 Salticus scenicus | reverse complement strand
GCTAGATTTGAGATCTACTCGACACCAATTCTAAATTCAGAATGAGAGGAAGGTGTACGATTTTCACCATCCTGGATAGGGCGCGTCAAAGGGGGTAAAGGTTAAAAATTTGATCTTCGCTGCAGGGGAGATGCAGGGGAGATGCAGGGGAGATGGTGGGGATGATTTTCTCTGCATCCATCCTTTCTCAAAAAAAAAAAAAAAAAGAGGGTTGGTTTGAATTGTACATCCCCCACCTCATAAAATATCAGAGTTGGATTGTAGACGTGACTTTGTGAACGAAATAAGATTTGATACGGTTTAGATCTTGTTAGTGTGGGAAATACTTTTCACTTAACAGAAAATGTGAAATTCTTGTCAGATATTTTTTGAAAAAGAAGTTACTATCATAAACATTTTGCTTCAAAGTGAAATAAATATTTGTATTTTAAGGGAATTTAATTTTTTAATAATTCTAAAACAAATTAATATTTTGTTTTTATCCCTCAAATAAATTACTTCATGTAAATTAAAATGTCTTTTTAAAAAGAATTATTCTTATTTCAAACAATTTTTAATTCTTAAGTAAGATTTTTCCTCGAGTTTCACTTTATAGAAAAAGATATCAATTATTATAAATGAATTATTTTTCAAAAATTAATATATTCCTCATTATTATTTCTTTCTTATAATAAATAATTTATGAATTAATGTTTTTCTTTTATTTTTTTCTCAAAAATAAGTTTTTACCTAGAATAGAAAATCCGTAAAGAATCTTAATAAATAAGTTAATAATTTATACTCTTTGAGACATATAAATATTTTTGTAAATTAATATGTTCTTTCAAACAATTTTTAATTCTTAAGTAAGTTTTTTCCTAAAAAATAAAATTCGTAAAGAATCTTAATAAATAAGTTAATTATTTGTACTCTTTCAGACATATAAATATTTTTGTAAATTAATGTTTTTCAAGTAATTTTTTTCTTCCGATTAAATATATTCTTTTTATCAAATAAGCTTTTATTTCTTTTTTATTTTTTCTTCTTTTCTCAAATAAGCTTTTCACCTACAAAATAAAATACATAAAGAATCTTAATAAGATTAAAAGAAAAACATAGATAGATTTTATATTGAAACAAAAAGTGATTTATTCAAACCATTTATACATTATTTGAGAAGAATTTTTCAAGATAAGTATGGAAATATTGCATTGTCAACTTATTAAAAAAGGATTCATTGAAATTACATAAACAATGTTTTGAAATAATGTTTTGAACAATTTTAAAAGTGTTCAAATGTAGCAAAACAGTTTCTTGAGAAAAGATATATTTATCAAAAGTGTTTAACATTAAACAGTCGTGATCGAACTGACAATCTATATTCAAATCACACCCGTTACATTCGAAAAATGTATTAATATTTGATTGAATTTCACTACAAATTGATGTTAGATAATGGTTTTGCGCTTCATCGAAAATCATATGTTCCTCACATTCAATTCTCTTGTTTGAAATCAAAGTTGGGATTTGTTTCACGAGAACACTTTCCATAAGGCAATGTGAAATCTGACTTTTCAATTCGATCAATCTGTTGATCTGATCTTTGAACAATTTTATACCATTCGACTTGAGATAAAATCCTGCATTCTTTGTGGAAAACATTTGTTGCAACAAACACATGTCTTCATTCACAAACGCTGTTAACAGTTGGTTGTTTGATATAAAACTATCCTTCACAGAATTGAATTTAAACGAAGATATATTTTTTTGGAAATCTAGCTACGTTATCGTTGTCAATGTAATACCCAATTTTGTAGGAAAACGATCACCAGTACTATTTTCTGTAAAATTACGAATGTGCACTCGTAAATTTTTTTCATTTTCCAAAATGATTTGCAAAAATGTACACCAACCTAAATCCCATTCCCCCAGAATAGGATTTGATTTCTGTCTATGTTGGAAAAATTTATCCAACCAGTCATTATTTGGAATTTCGCAAGACAGTTCACCACTAGTAGATTGTTCATTTTTAACACAAGAAAGTTCGTTATCACATTTTGAAGCTAATAGTTCAATAGAGGATGATTGTCCAATATTATCAGAGGGCGATTGTTCGTTTTTTTCACCACAAGACTGTCCACCATTATCAGGAGACGATTGTTCTAAGTCCAATCTAGGTCTTTTTAAAGGTCGAGAAACAGTAATAATATGACGAAAAGTAAGACTTATTCTTGCATTCTTTATCGAAGGGTCTACAGCAATACCGTGAGTGAAAAGTTCATTCGTAGGTTTAGCCATAGTGTATAAAGACCCATTGTCTAATTCAATCACTGTAGAAGGTGTGTTTGGCTTTTTAAATTCAATTTTCCTTGGTACACTAAAACTGAGGGCTGCGATAGGGAAAGTATCATCCAGACTGAATTCGTTATCTTTATGTTGGGAAATGTAACTTTGTCCGTTCGGATACAGATTTAATAAAACATAGTTGTAGGCACATCCAACATGCTTTTCGACGATATTTCTAAGTTCCATCATGATTGGGATCCAAGGTTGAGCAACAATTTGAGCACCGCTGAATGCATACACCAGGCCCTCGTCGCCAAATGCTAACATTTTTCGTTTCGGCATAACATCTTTTCCTTAAATGTTGAAGGTGGGAGTGTAAAACGGTAAAGTTTTCAACTCGTTAAAATAGTCATCAGCTTTTTCTTTCTCGATAAAGTTAGGATAATAACTGACATTAAGACCGTTTTCATAAAAGTGGATACTCATTTTGAAATAAAGTTTAGCACGATGAAAAAATACAACTTGCAAAGGCGAGAACAGGAGGCAGAATGAATGCTACCCCCTCAACTCGTGACGTCAAACCCACGCCCGCAATTGTTCAAAAATAACCAATGACCAACCTGTGACGTCAAACGCGGGAAATCAATAGTTGCCACACACCTTTAGGCTGTTAAAGGTATGTCGTCTACCTGCACCTGGTACCTTCCAACCAACCTGTGAGGTCAACTGTGGGAACCCAATTGTTACCACATACCCTGAAGCTATTCAAGGAATGTCTTCACCCCCACCACCTGGCCCCTCTCGGGTCTTGTCCAAACTTGCACGTGTCTACATATTTTAATGAAAGAATGAGGAGACAGAAAATAATAAAAAAATTAATTTTATTTAAGACTAATCCAAAATGGGTTTACATGGGATTGTTTTCGAACTTTAGGTGTTGACATAGGACGTGATAACAAATTTTTATTTTTAATGAAACTTTGAGGTACGTGCATTTCTTTGAGAACTTGTAACAATTCACCCTGTGCATTAATAGGTACTTTTTTGTTTGTAGAAAAAATTAAATGAAAAAAGTCTGCAATATTAGAGTTCTGAATTTTTTTATTTTTAAAAGACACTATTCCTTTTTCATTCCACTCTAGTTTGTGGGGGCTCGTCTTAAGAAATTCTAGTAATTTCAAAGCTTGTTTTTTCATTCTTGAAGGTACTAAAGTTAAAGGAAGTTGGTTATAGTCAATTTCTTGTTTGATATGTTCGAGATTCACAGTCTCTTGTGTTGTGGGTTCTTGTTTCACAGAATCTTGTTTCACAGAATCTTGTTCGGGTTTTGCAGGTTGTTGCTCAACTTCTTCATCAGAACGTTGAATCCACGGTAGATTGTTTTCTTGTAAATTCATTTTTCTTTGCAATAATTCATAATAGCGTTGCACTTTTTCATAATCTGGTAAGGAACTGTTTAATATTTTAGCAAAGCTTTATCCAATTCACTTAGCTGCTTTTGAGAAGGTGTGTGTTTGTTCAACACCTCTTCAGGTACCAAAGCAAATTTTTTAGCGAATTCCATGGAAGAGTGTGCTGATGGCTGATATGGCAGCGGGGATTAAAATGTTTAAAAATCCACCTTGTTGAACAATCAGTTTCTTTTTAGTGAATAAGGATCCTTTTTTCGTTCCAATCTTTCTAAGAGTCGATTTATATTTCGCCAACGATCGTTTCTGAGTAGTAGAAAGAGGCACGTTTCCTTTTAAAACATTCAACGTACACTCGCAGATAGCTTTAACAGTACGATTAGGTAATTTTTTAAGAAAATGTTTCCGTAATTTAATGGGACATGAGTGAATCAATTCCAGGTCTCTAAGTTGTTCTCTTGACAAAGTCATGTTAGCAACTAACTCTTCACACACACTATTACTTTATTTATACTTGTATAAAAACTGAATTTGATTGGGTAGAATTTGTGTTCGCAATCTCATATCTTCATCCGTTTCATTTTTTAAATCGATAAACAAGTATGAGAAGGGTTTCTTTGTAGCATCTTCATACACTTCTTGAAAAAATTTAGATTTTTTAGGGTACAACTGCCTACCCAAATGTATAATTTGGCTCATGTCGCGACGATTTTTAAACAGAAAAATGTACTGAGCATTTAAAGACACTGTTCTAATTTCACTCCCTTTTTGAAAAAAATTTTGGGTTAAAAAAACAACACTTAGATTTAAATGGTGACTACCTTTCGTGAATAACGAAGTCAAACGTTTATCGTTACTGCATTCGGTCATTAAATCATCTATCACAAACAAAGTATTACCATTCAAATAATCTTTATAATTCGATGGGAAACCTTCTACAAAAGTTACATTAGGTATTTCATCATATAAAGTTTGATAAATACCATAAAACCAAACCACTTTGTCGATGGTAGGATGAAACATTTGTTCTTTAAAATGTAACAAATCTCTCATAAAAAAAGACTTGCCACATCCCGTAGGACCGGCAAGAATCATAGTGAAAGGATGTTGTAGATGTGGAAACTCCATGATAAATGAACACAGACACAAAATGTATACAGTTTAAATAAGTGTTTATTGATAAAAATTAGCACACACACGAAATCTTTTGGCAACAAAATTATAGACTCGATGGTCGTTACAGATATTCTTGGTTACAAACATAGACAAAAATTCTTTCAGAGTTTTTCCTCTACATCTACAATATAAATAATAAACACAAAATTGACCACAAACGGCAGTTATAGCACTCTGAAGCATCAGAGGATTATAGATCACATGTGAAAATCGAGATGCAAAGTTCATAATAGATCCTTTAAAAAAACCGGGGTCGTTTCCATACGAATCAAAGAATTCCACTTCATCATCAGATTGTATGAAAAAGGCTAACCAGTGGGTTCCGGGTTCAGACGAGTCATCTGTGTTACATACGAGGCAAGCTGGATAACGCGCGACCACCTCGGGTAGATGATCACTTGGGAAAACATCTAAAAAATATTTTTTCGTAATTGTATCACTGGATAAAATATTCTTGATTTGCAGAGAATCCATTTTCATTAATTGGCAAAGTCACATAAAACGTGTCGGGACTTGGTAATTTCAATAATGTTTTCAAATTCTGCATACACAAACACAGAAATGGTGGATTGTAAAGCAGTGGAGAATTTTATCTCAATTCTAAAATTTCCTTGTTGTTGTAAGTTGAGGTGGAGACCGTCACACAAGTCAGGACTTAGATCGAAAGCATACAAAGTATGACCATTCACGAAATCTTCTCGTGAAATATAATTTCCAGCATCACGATTGAAACCAGAGAATAATCGATGATAAGCTCTTATATAGTTTTTATCCTCGAAATTCAATTCCAAAGGTTTGCTAGGAACAGGTTGACCGTCCATATACACACTTAAAAAGTTAACATTGTAGTGATGAAAGTAAAAAGGGTTTAAGTCATATTTACCACTCATGGCGGCATTATCTAACAATCCAATTATGACACGTTTTGGCATAGCACCCAAAAGAACATTATCTTGCATAAAAGACATACTTCCCGCAGGTATTGTATAAGTCTTGCATAAAACTCGATCGATGGGGTATTTTGCAGAATTTTTTTCCAAAGCTTTAGCATGTCCTAATAAAACTCCGGGGTTCACTTTCACTTTGCGAATAAACAGCGAGGCATGTTCTAACACGACGTTATATTTCTTTTCTTGTCCAGCCACTTGCTTTGCCATTAAACAAAACTGGGGAGTGCTTCGAATCATTTTAATTTTCAAATCCACCATATTCAGTAAAAGTCGATTCTGTTGAAAAATGTCACAGTGTAAAGGACCGATCATATCTAAAATTTTACTCGTCTTGGTGAGTTCATGTCTTTTTACCAATCCAGGGTTTTGGGGAGTAGCTTGCGTGGGATCGGATACAGTTAAATTTTCATCTTTATAAAAACATTCACAGGTTAGTAAACTTTTTTTTGCATCTTCACCGAAATTCAACAGAGTTTCAATGTAGGCACGATATGGATAGGTGTTACTCGAAGAGGATATTAATCTTTCGTTCAGACTCACATCGATTTGAGAAAACAATGCGTGAAAAAATAAATTAACGGGTGCAACAGGTTCTTTATCAGCCAGAGCAGTTCCGTCAGCATTCACAATTTTCACTTTTAGGTACATGTGCGAGGAGGATAAATCTATGTATTCTTCACCATTACCCGTGATGTTAAATTGCACAGGTCCCCCATCACGAATATTCGCGAGAGGGTGAAATTCGACGAAATGTCCTTTTTCAATAGCTGTCTGTGTAGGTGGTATCAAAAACAAGTCCAGTTCAGATTTGACGCAGGCAGGTGAATCTTTATGAATGAGACCCGACATGATTAAGCAAAAATATCGTGTGTCTTCGCTCTCTTCACTTTGGGACGAATGATGGTTTTATTAGATCGCTTTCTCTTTTTATAGCGTTGTCCTGAACCAATCATTGTTTTCATTTTTGTAGCAGCTTTGTCGGTTAAATTTTTCCCAGCTTCTTTCTACCGACGTTTAGCAACATTTTTTAAATCTTCACCTCGTGACAGGTCGTTCAACACATCTACACCTGTATGAAACAATTGTTTACCAACAGCTTTCGCACCTGATTTAAAAAGGGGTACTGCAGCTCGAAAAAGAGATTGAAACAGTCCACCTAATCCATATCCTTTTTGTAATGTAGAACCTTGGTAGTAGTTCAAACCACTACCTGACTGGTGAATGTAATAATCTTCAAAAGATTTCGCACAACACTTGTAAGGAACAAACATTATGAGAGGTACTTTTGTCTAAAATGAAGTTTCACGATCAACTGTCCACGCTCGAATGACACCAATCGTCCTGTGTGTGTCCTTATAACAGTTTCAATTGTTTGAAAGTTTTTCCTTGAAAGAGGGACATAGTGTGGTCTGTCAAACATTTCGTGAATCATATCACCATCTTTACCTTTCACAGTAATTACTCTAAGCAAAGGGGATACTATATGACCAACGATCTGAGGTTCTGCTATATCTGAATATATGTAAAGTAATTTTAAATCGAAATTCGGGTCAGCCTCTTTAATCCCTTCAAAGTATTTAAAAGGGCTATCGCGTATAGGATCCTCATTGTTAGCCAATTCGATCGGATAAAAGCCTAAAGTTTCGGCGAGTCCTGGTAATAACTTTATTCTAGCTGTTGGTTTTAATCCAATTTTCACTTTTCTAGTATGTTTGTTGTAGCTTATCTGAATTAAACCGTTGAAGTCTTGATAGTTCATCCATTTAATAATGTCTGAAAGGCTTTCAAAAAATCCAAAGGGGATTTTAGTTCTTTTCATCGTTCCAATACCTGCATCGTATTCGTATTCATTTCCACCGTCAAATATATTACTCCACATATGTGGATAAATCAATTCCACAAGTCCAACCTCCCATTCACCTTTCAGATCAAGAGGGGAAGGTAATCTCGTAATAAAATGTGAAATTTTATTTTCTGGGTAAAATTTCAAAGAACTGTCCGAAGGTAGCGTCACGTAGAAAGACATGTTGGCGAATGATTCTCAAAAGAAATGTCGTCTTAATTTATAAATGAAATAAATTAGAAGCCAGTATCCATTGGTCGAATTTAGAAGGATAGCCTTTATATTTCACTTTATACTCTAATCGCCCTTTTCTCATTCGCTTTTTTAAGATTTTTTCGATAGCAAAGTTCTCTTTAGGTTGAACTTTTTGAAGTTCTTCTGCGTAAAATGTTCCTAAGATAGGTTCGTTCATCAAATCCTTGATCCGGTAGACGGGCGGTTCCCGTCGCACACACTCGGTCACGACAAAGAGTTCTTCCGTCCAATTAGTTTCGTATCCTTTTTCAAAGGTTAATTTTTGTTTGGATACTCGAACCGTTTCTCCCGGTTTAAACACGCAAGGCTTTCTCTTTTCATTCCCCATATCCCCGTACAGAGTAAACCACACCTCGCTTTCATTTTCCTGGTTTACTTCAGCGGGCGCCCTTTTAATACTCGAATGATAAGTATGGTTATAACTATAAAGTAATTGATCTAACACGTCTATGTAGCGGAAAGTACGACGACTGGTAAAATATTTCCACATTTTAGTTTTTAAAGTACGGTTAAATCGCTCTACTACGGACGCTTTCGTGTTGTTAAAAGTTCTGAAGAATTTCACACCTTCCTCTTTGAGAAAATTTTGAAACTTGTTATTCAAAAACTCCCTTCCTGCATCCGTATTCAAACAGTTGGGTTTTCGTTCAGAGAAAATTGTTTTAAAAGCTTTCACAATCTCTTCACCTTTTTTAGATTTCAGAGGAACCGCCCACGCTCGTTTTGAGAGGATGTCTATACAAGTTAAAATGTAGCGAAATCCATCGTTAAACTTTTGAAGAGACGTCAGATCAGCTAAATCTGCTTGCCACTGTTGATCAATTCTGGATACTATGACACGGTTCGTGGGGAATTTTTTTCGAATCGGTTTGTGAAGTGAATATGCATCTATTCCTTGTAACCATTCTCGAATTTTTTTCTTTGATAACTTGCCGCGGGCAGCACGGTGTAAGGCATCTACACCTCCAAAACTTGCAACCGCTTTCGGGTCTCGATAAGTTTCCTCCATGACAGCACGCGTGTGAAGACATTACATTGAAAAGGATAAATTTCCCGTATCGTTTAAATTTAAAATAAAATCAACGTTAAACTTCCCACCTTCAGAAAAAATATAAAGAATCGAAAAGACAACGCACATCACAAAATAAATGCAGAACACGAAAATTCCTTCCTCTCGGGACGGTAACATGACGAACACTAAATGATGTTCAATCAAAAAATACATATTTATATCTAAAATAGAACCATCAGGCTATATTTCCATAGGTCAGTGGTTTCACGCTCCAAAACTGCTGTCTTATGGAAATATTTTTACTGCAAGGTGTCGGGTTCGAACCTCAGTCAGACCACTCTATTTCTTGCATACTCTATACACATACACATTCGTATATTTTATTCATTCCTTTTTTATTTCTCATTTTTTAAATTTTATAATTAATTTCTTAATTAATTTCTTAATTAGTTTCTTAATTAACCTCATAATTAATTTTCTAATAACTCACAAACAATATTCTGCTTTTTTCATTCTTCCGAAAACATCGCTTTAAAACCATCGTCACCTTTTACAAAAAATCACTCATTAATTTTTTTAATTAAATTTCCTCATTAACACCCTCGTCATCTTTCACGATTAAGTCAGAGAATGTCTCAAGGACGATACCAAGTCATCTACACCCTCAGGGGGTAGTGTGACACCCGCACGACTTGCCAGTGCACCCTTGCACCATTCTTGCACCCTTGCACCATTCTTGCACAGGTGTTTCAGAACTCTCCTTCTCCCCCTAACGTTCTTTCAGTACCTCGGTCTGTTTATGAGCAACATATTTGAATTTGTGTTTTCGTAAATCTATCTGCTTAGTAGACAACTACCTACACTAGAGCATACAATATTATTTCACTACAAGTAGAAGCTAAATATTTTAGTGGGTAATCACATCCCCCTCCTTTTTTTTTAAAGAGTTCAAAGAAAAGGATATGATTTAATACTTCTGGTTGCTTCATATGTATTTGCTTCACTGAAAATAGTGAAATGTGGTTGTCAAGAAGGTACCTGAAATATGCAAACCCTTACAAATTAGAATATTTTAATAAAACTTAAAAAAAAAAAAAAAAAAAAAAAAAAAAAAAAAAAACTATTTACTAAGTAAGAAAAACATGTAAGAATAAATGAGGTCGTAAACAAAATCTTATAAAAAAATATTTCAGAAGAATTTTCAAAGTAAGTATTTTAAAATTGGCATGACAATTTTATGAAAAAAATTTTAAAATTTAGTCAACGATACACCATTTTTAAAAACATAACTGGGAAATCGATATTTTGTAAATACAGAAGAAATATTCTCAGTTTTCTCTTTCAATATCAAAATATGTCAAAATTCCAGACATAGCTGCTTCAGAAGGGATATTTTGAAGAGCTCTTATACAATTCCTACTGAGATTTAAGATTGGCAGGAACAAATCACATACACTTTGAATGTTTCTTTAAAAATATCCGTATAAAATTCTATCTTTATAAAGTGATGTTGAACTATTTGGTGCAGAATTTTAATCGTTTTCTTGACAATATTATAGCTATCCTCTTTTATTTATGCTTGCACAATAAAACTTTACTCAGGAAACCTTTTGAATATTACAAAATAGTACAGTTTCATATATATCTACATTTAGAGATTAAATTAAATTAATATTTAGTTTATGTATTTGCTTTATTTAATTCATTTACAAAAATTAACATATTTAGTAAAACAAAAAATCATGTATAAAATTAACAAGATTTTTTTTATTTTTTTATTTTATTATTTTTTTTACAGAACAATAAAAAAAAAAAAAAAACAGAGTGATTGAATATGTCAAAAATACATTTAATAAATCTGAATTTCCGCCAATATATAGAGTATTACATTAAGTAATTGTGTTATGAGTATGACGTCAGTTTTATCAGAATTTTTTTATATGATACAAATTTACATTTTTAAATATCAAAACCACCCACCCCCTTTTTTTTGTGTGTAGCAATGTTTTTTCTTTTTTGAAAAAAATATACATTGAGGGTTTTTGTTTATTACTTTTTGAAATAGTTATTCTATTGAACTAAGCATTACGGAGATAGATAAATTTTTGCTTATTAGTAAGTGTATCAATTTTTGTAGCGATCGGCGAAACGGTTTACTTTGTATAATGAATTAAAACCTGATGTAACATGGCATACATTTTATGAAAATAAAATCGCGGTCCAGAAAATTTCTTAAGAGTGGTCGTACCTGAGACATTTCTTGAGAACTCTTGCTTCTTATTATATTTAATTAACTTTTATTTGAATTTTATTCCATGTTGTATGTATCAGCAATAGCTTCATAGCGTTTGTAATATATGGAAAAATAATTATTAAATTATTTTCTTTAAAAACATGCCATTTTTACTTAAAGTTATGTAAATGTTTTTTTTTTTACGTAATACTGTGTTACGGGAAACAATTATGCAATTAAAGTTCACTTTACAATCTTTTCAGAAACAATGTTAGTATTTGTTTAATAAGAAATAATTTAAGATATCATTCTTAATAAAGAATACGAACATCAACTATTAACAAAGACACAGTTTTCGCATTTGATAATTTTTTGCTCTTTCACTTTGACAATGTTATACGTATATTTCGTAACAATTTTCATTCTATTATTATTACAATATAAAAAAGGAATTTTGTCCTAATGGTAGTTTACATACTATAGCAAAACATAAAAAAAAAAAAAAAAAAAAAAAAAAAAAACTATAATTTATATATATAGTATAAATGATAGATATCGTAATAAAATTTAACCTTAAAATTTAGCAATGAATAGATACAAAACAATACCAACACAATAAAAGCAGAACTGATTTTAACTTATAGGTAAGACAGATTAAGAACCAATAAGAGACAAAAACAATTTAAATTACTTACGCCGAAATGAATGATAATAATAAAAAAGGAACATGAAACGTAATTACAAAGTAAATAACTAAAGGACCACAGAAATAATAATTGGATAAAAATGCTTAATATAAATATATATACAACATATTTGCTTTATATGTAATGTGCTTATTTTATTACAATGAAAATAATTCATTCAAATGACGTACCATTCATTGATTCACATTCTTAAAAATAAAGAAATCTAAAACTATCCTCACAAGTAATTTTATGCAAAAATTAAATTAATATTCTTTGATAACAAATATTTTTCTAAATACAAACGTCCATAGAATTTAACAAATTAATATATAACATTCATCATAAAAGAATGTTTTTAAAGTCGATATCCATATTGTATTTAAAGTGATAGATGTGAAAAATAGTATCAAGAGAAATATATACCTAGATTTGTATCAAGTTTACTTCTGAATATGTACTGTATTGTTCCTATAAAATGCTTTTTGTAATTCATGGAATTCAGAAAATTATCAATTCCTTTTAATTATATAAAGAACGGACAGATATAACTACAAAAGGTAATTCCATATATACAGATTATAAACTTTATTTTGTATCCAAATATCTCAAAACGAATCCTCTTAAGTAAATGAGTTTTTCATTCGTGTGGTTAATGAAACACTGAAAGTCTTTCAGAAAGAAACAGCCCCTAGCTAATTTCCTCATTTACTTTGAGCATATACTCATTTTCCCTGATCGCAGACACAACCCAAAGTTTGTAACTTCAGGGCTAAATCCATTAGTTCCTGGTAAATTTCAAACTCGAAGAGAAATTCTGGTAAATTCTGGATCTGCTTTTCATTATTGCAAAAGTACATTTAACATCGCATTTTCTGTAATTTTAGGAATATAATAGAAAATAGAAGTAGTCTATTTGTTCACTAACGGTAAATTTTGTATAATATTATGTTAATGTCTATAAAATGTAATATATAGATAGTAATATTTATATATCGAATGCAATAAAACGAATATATAATTTATTATTTTATTAAGAATTCGAGAACAGAATGTAAACGATCATACTTTATATGAGAATAACAAATTTCTTCATCTCATTAATGATATTCTATTATTTATATAAGTATAAAAGACATTTCCTACCTTATATATATATATATATATATATATATATATATATTAATTTTCCTTTTCTTAATTTTCCTTTTTTTAATTTTCCTTTTTAATTTTTCCTTATTTTTTGATTAGATTTAGCTATAATAACTTTATTTATTGTTTTAATTTCTTTAATTTAATATAGATAGCATTGTAATATATTTTCGATTGTTTCGTATTTTGATTAGTTGTCTCGCTGGGGATCTTATGAAATACTTTCTGCTGTTTGTGTAAATGTTTGGTCAATTTTCTCCCTAATCCATGTAAGTTTTTTGTCTGTTCCATATTATTTTATTCATTTTATTTTATCCATATTGAATTTAGCAATATATGTGCTTTTTTATTAAACTGTCTGCATAGAGGGAGGGTTTGATCAATTAAAAGCATGCTTTAACCCCACACGTATGTTTGAAGTCATACGGGCCATTTTTTGACAGTTTAAATCATTTATTTTACGTTTTTGCAGTAAGTTTTACTTATGAATTTTTTCACATTTATTAATTTTCTCGTAAGTTTTTCTTTAGTTATTTTTGTTACATATTTTCAACTTTTATATGACTGAAAACATATATTATAATTTCATATATATATATATATATATATATATATATATATATATAGAGAGAGAGATATAGATATAGATATATATATATATATATATGTGTATATATATATATATATATATATATATATATATATATATATATATATATATATAGATATATATCTGTGTGTGGGGGGATGGATTACTTTTTTTTTTAATTTCATTCTAACAGAGGACGCTATCATTCCTCCCTGTCATATTCATTTGCATCCATAAGAAACACCTCTGCCTTCGCATGTTACTAAAGAAGTGTGTTATACATATGAAACTTATCATTGTGAATTTATGTAACTCAAATTAATCTAAGTCATAAATGAAAATTCAATCAAATGAATGTATTTGAATTTTAATTTCAAGGTTTATTAGTTTTTAACATTAGTAGAAAAAATAAAAAATAAATTTTATTTACTTAATTATTCAGTAGATATATACGACACCCTAATTAACTGTAAATTTAATTATATTTAACCTTATGTCTGCGGTTGTGCATTTGAGCTGTTTTCGGCGTGTTTTGCAGTAGTAGATTGAGTAATAATTTTGGTTTTATTATTCAATTTAAGGAATAAATTTGTTTATTCAATAATATCGGTGAATGTTTATATAAATGTACGTTTCTCCTTTGTTTTTTTCCCATTCTCTTTGATTTTTATAATATTTTCATGTGTAATGGGTGATATTGGGCCAAAAGTTCTGTAAAATTTTAGTAATCTCATATTTTAGTTATCTTTATTCAAGCTTTTTTCTAATTCATCATGTGATTTTTTGGTTTCATCTACTGCAATGTTTGAAAGATTTTTAATATATTTTCATATATGTATAATGTGTGTGTGTGTGTGTGTGTGTGTGTGTGTGCATATTTTTTTATAATTTTAAAAGCGTTATTTTTTTCATAAATTACCGACAAATTAGTAAGAATGTTAAATAATTAAGAAATAACTTATAACATATTGAGGATGATATATTATTAAAAAAAAAATTACTTAAAATATTGAACTATTGAGAAAGAAAAGTATAGTAACAACTTCATGAAAAACCTTTAAAAATTCTTTAGTTATGGAATTCTTTTATTTATATTCAGGAAATAAATATTTTGAGTATTTAATGTGCTTCAAAAAAATTATTTTAACTTGCATATAAAATGATGCAATATTCAGAGTGATACCAGGTGAGATATTTTAAAAAGGATTTGGAAAAGTATCCTTTGTCCAGATAGATCGGTATTTACCAATCCTTTTTAAGGCTTGAGGGATTATATTTCCCTTAGGTAATACACCAAGCCTATTAATAATACAGAGTGCGTTTTTAAACATATCTTGTATTTCTAACCCAAATCCTGTTTTTAAACGTAGTTAGACATTTTCAAGAACAAGAAAATAATGTAATCCTATTTTTCTTTATACGTCTTTGTGTAAAAGAGTTTGGTCAGCATCCTTCAAATATTCTGCGTTTTAAAAATTTATAAGATTAAATATACATTTATTTTTAAAGAAGATTATAATTATTAATACAATTACTTGTTATTATCATTAAAATGTTAATAAGTATTAAAGATAATACTATTCATTTTATAATTACGAATTGAAATATATATATACATATATGTGACAACACACATGAATTTGAATAGTTTATTTAATTAATAACACTGTTTTCTTTTTCTTTCATTCATTTAACATGAGGAAATATTCTTTTTTTTTTTTTTTTAAATAAATAGTTTTTTTTTTTTTTTTTTTTTTTTTTTTTTTTTTTAAATTATGTTTTGAATTGTTGCTAAGAGTTATTGATACTAAGAATTTTTTATTACGTTAACGCAGTGGAGAACAATTAAGCATTTATACAACTAGTGGATCTGCAGATCAGGAGCCTCAACGTCCAATTTACATCAGACATTATTCAATAGGTCATTTTTATTTATTCCTTATTATATAATCGTATATATTGATTCGATCGACTTGTTACCATAATCAGATACATTCCTGAGGGGGACTGCCGCCCCTCTCAACCTCCCGCTCTATCTCTATTTGTATATCTTATAAAGTGTTACGGAATTGCAAATAAATGCAATTATTTTTGTATAAATTCTTTCAAAGAGGTTTAGTAAAGTTAATAAAATGTTAACTTTGTGCATTTCTAGTCGTTTTAGCGTTAAAATAGCCTAATTTCCCCTTAAGAAACCTTAAAAAGCTCCAATAAGGGAAGAAATGAATTTGGCGCCAAATTTGGCGACTGTTTCCCTTCTTGGCGATTTTTTGGCGACCTTGGAAAGAAAATCCTTATTAAGGATAAACCAAATATGGAAGCTCTAATCTCATTATGAGATACGAGAATTTTCCAGAACAGTCTGTGTTCGATAGAAAAGTATAAAAGGAGCATTTTTTCACCAAGGCGGTCAGTGTCAGATCTGTGTCAGTTTCGTCAAATGCTTGCTTTGCATTGAGCCTCTTTTGATGAGACATTCTTTATGTGTTATTGCTAAACACTTTGTACTGTTGTTTTGCTGTTAACGGCTGTTGCTTAAGCTGTGTTTACTGGTTGAATTGTAGCTGATACTTGGTTTATAGACCTGTATTTTTCTGGAACTTTCTGTGAATACATCACTGAATTTTTGCAAGTTTCGCCTTTCATTCTCGGACAACTTACGAACCCCCAAGTAATACCCCCGATTAAATAAAAGTTTGTCCATAGGCTCTAATATTACTAAATTCTTTCTTGTGTCTCTGTAAACAAACCATAAACATTGTATACACCAGTAAAAACTATTCAGATTTTTTTGCGTTTCAAATTAATAATTGTTCCAAATTTAACATCGTTTGGATGACTACGTGACATTGTCAGAACACTTTTGAAAGGTCCTGTACATTAATTAGAAAGCTTAATAGCACATATTTTCTTTAAACAACATGCGTTTAAGCATCTTACTCACGTACGCTAGTTTCATTTTCTTCATTGCAAAGTAATGATATTAAAATGCGTTAAAAAGAAATTCACCCCTTACGCCATAATGTTAAGAATTTTGGCGTGTCCCTATACACAGTTTATAAACAATATAGCAATAAAAATTATACAGCTACTTATATGCAAAACTGGAACGTGTGCGCCAATTTGCAAGTCAATCGAAGGACTTTTGTGACTTTTGCGGTACATACAAATTCTTCCCATAGGCCGTAATGATTAAAAAACTTTGGCGTGTCCCTGTACACGAACTACAAATGGAATGCACACCCAAAACTATACAGGTAACTTCGTAGGGATCATGAACATGTGTACCAAATTTCAAGTCAATAGCGCGATATTTGCGGCCGCTATCGCACGACAGACAGACGGACAGACGGAACACAAAATCATCTTGAGTCTCAACAGAAGGTCTCCACTGACGTTCCGGCAAAAATTGGAAGTCAATAGCTCGATTTTTCCGGTGGCTATCGCGGTACATACAGATTTTTCCCATAGGCCGTAATGATAGAAAAACTTTGGCGTGTCCCTGTACACGAACTACAAATGGAATGCACACCTAAAACTATACAGCTGATTTCGTGGGGATCATGAATATGTGTACCAAATTGCAAGTCAATAGCGTGATTTTTGTGGCCGCTATCGCGATACATACAAATTCTTCCCTTAGGCCGTAATGATAAGAAACACTTTGGCGTCTCCCTGTATACGAACTACAAGTGAAATACATACCAAAAACAGTACAGCTGATTTCGTGGGGCTCATGAACATGTGTACCAAATTTCAAGTCAATAGCGCTATTTTTGTGGCCGTTATCGCGATACATACAAATTTCTCCCATAGACCGTAATGATAAGAAAAACTTTGGCGTGTCCCTGTATACGAACTACAAATGG
The DNA here is from genome assembly GCA_963930645.1 of Salticus scenicus. Taxonomy (NCBI): domain Eukaryota; kingdom Metazoa; phylum Arthropoda; class Arachnida; order Araneae; family Salticidae; genus Salticus; species Salticus scenicus. The sequence goes on along the minus strand of OZ005652.1, from coordinate 82,891,446 downwards.
AATACATACCAAAAACTATACAGCTGATTTCGAGGGGCTCATGAACATGTGTACCAAATTTCAAGTCAATAGCGCTATTTATGCGGCCGCTATCGCGATACATACAAATTACTCCCATAGGCCGTAATGATAAGAAAAAGTTTAGCGTGTTCCTGTATACGAACTACAAATGGAATACATACCAAAACTATACAGCTGATTTTGTGAGGATCTTAAACATGTGTACCAAATTTCAAATCAATAGCGCTATTTATGCGGCCGCTATCGCGATACATACAAATTCCTCCCATAGGCCGTAATGATAAGAAAAACTTTAGCGTGTCCCTGTATACGAACTACAAATGGAATACACACCAAAAACTGTACAGCTGATTTCGTGAAGCTCATGAACATGTGTACCAAATTTCAAGTCAATAGCTCTATTTTTGCGGCCGCTATCGCGCGACAGACAAACAGACAGACAGACAGATAGACAGACAGACACAGAGACACAGCCCAAAACCGTTTTGAGTCTCAACAGAGGGCTTCCACTGACGTTTCGGCAATAATTAGGTTCAATAAGCAATTAAAATAAAATAAGTTAAATGTAGAATAAAATAGCACTTACCTTGTATTTTATAAAGTATTTCTCATGGCCTTCACCAGCTTACTCCATATTTAGTCAACCTCCATAACCGACAGTTCTTTGAGAGTAATCCAGTTTCTTTGATTTAATACTTTGTGTAAACTAGTGTATCTGCAGATCAGGAGCCTCAACGTCCTATTTACATCAGACATTATTCAATAGGTCATTTTTATTTATTCCTTATTATATAATCGTATATATTGATTCGATCGACTTGTTACCATAATCAGATACATTCCTGAGGGGGCTGCAGCCCCCCTCAACCCCCCGCTGTGTCTCTATTTGCGTATCTTATAAAGTGTTACGGAATTGTAAATAATTGCATTTATTTTTGTATCAATTCTTTCAAAGAGGTTTAGTACAGATAATAAAATGCTAACTTTGTGCATTTCTAGTCGTTTTAGCGCTAAAATAGCCTAATTTTCCCTTAAAAACACTTAAAAAAGCTTCAATAAGGGGAGAAATGGATTTGGCGCCAATTTTGGCGATTGTTTCCCTCCTTGGCGATTTTTTGGGGGGACCTTGGCGAGAAAATCCTTATTAGGGATATAACAAATATGGAAGCTCCAATCTCATTATGAGATACGAGAATTTTCCAGAACAGTCTGTGTTCGATAGAAAAGTATAAAAGGAGCATTTTTTCGCCAAGGCGGTCAGTCTCAGATCTGTGTCAGTTTCGTCAAATGCTTGCTTTGCTTTGAGCCTCTTTAGATGAGACTTTCTTTATGTGTTATTGATAAACAGTTTGTACTGTGTTTTTGCTGTTAACGGCTGTTGTTTAAGCTGTTTTTACTGGTTGAACTGAAGCTGATACTTGGTTTATAGACATGTATTTTTCTGGAAATTTCTGTTAATACATCAAGGAATTTTTGGAAGTTTCGCCTTTCATTCTCGGACAACTTACTGGCCCCCAAGTACGCAACAATCTGTATTCTTAATAAACGACGGTCTTGTATTATTTCTCTGAAATTCATAAATACCAAATTTCATACAAAAAAAAAATAATTACATGGCATATCGGAAATATTTTGCATAACCTTTAAACTAATTTCCAATTCTATGCCCACAATTATCAACAGGAAAACATGCTTTTAAAATTCTAATAAAATTTCATTATATTTCATGGGGTGTAACCATGTTAAAATAAACTTTTAAGAAATATCGTCTATAGACCGTAATAGTACGAAATTATTTTATGTATCCCGGAAAAGTAGCCACAGTCATTATAAACGCCAATAATAAGAATAAACCTAATTAATTATAACTCATTAATTTTTCAAACTAATTTGACATCATTTGGATGATTACAGTACATACTCGGAATTATTTTGTGTGGTCCCATAAATTATTTAGTCTATACATAACTTTTTTAAGAGTAAACATAATTGTAAACATCTTTATAATGTATGTTAATTTTATTAAGTTCAATTCAGCATAAACGCATTAAAGTGCGCGCTTAAATAAAAGTTTGTCCATAGGCTCTAATGCTATGAAATTCTTTTGCGTGTCTCTGTAAACAAACCATAAACATTGTATACACCAGTAAAAACTATTCAGCTTACTTTGCGTTTAAAATTAATAATTGTTCCAAATTTAACATCGTTTGGATGACTACGTGACATTGTCAGAACACTTTTGTAAGGTCCTGTACATTAATTAGAAAGCTTAAGAGCACATATTTTCTTCAAACAACATGAGTTTAAACATCTTACTCACGTACGCTAGTTTAATTTTCTTGATTGCAAATTAAAGATGTTAAAATTCGTTTAAACGCAATTCACCTCATACGCCGTAATGTGAAGTATCTTGGCGTGTCCCTGTATACAATCCATAAAAAGTATAGACCTAAAAAAAAATAAACAGCTATTTATATACCAAGCCTGAATATATGTGTCAATCTGCAAGTCAATCGGAGAATTTTTGCGGCTGCTACTGCGGTACATACAAATTCTTCCAATAGGCCGTAATGATAAAAGCAACTTTAGCGTGTCCCTGTACACGAACTACAAATGGAATGCACACCCAAAACTATACAGCTAATTTCGTGGGAATCATGAACATGTGTACCAAATTTCAAGTCAATAGCGTGATATTTGCGGCTGCTATCGCACGACAGACAGACAGACAGATGCACAGACGGAACACAAAATCCTTTTGAGTCTCAACAGAGGGACTCCACTGACGTTTCGGCAAAAATTGGAAGTCAAAAGCGTGATTTTTGTGGCCGCTATCGCAATACATAAAAATTCCTCCCTTAGGCCGTAATGATAAGAAAAACTTTGGCGTATCCCTGTATACGAACTACAAATGGAATACATACCAAAAACTATACAGCTGATTTCGTGGGGCTCATGAACATGTGTACCAAATTTCAAGTCAATAGCGCTATTTTTGCGGCCGCTATCGCAATACATACAAATTCCTCCCATAGGCCGTAATGATAAGAAAACCTTTGGCGTGTCCCTGTATACGAACTACCAATTTAATACGTACCAAAAACTATACAGCTGATTTCATGAGCCGCATGAACATGTGTACCAAATTTCAAGTCAATAGCGCTATTTTTGAGGCCGTTATCGCGATACATACAAATTCCTCCAATAGGCCGTAATGATAAGTAAAACTTTGGCGTGTCCTTGTATACGAACTACAAATGGAATACATACCAAAAACTATACAGCTGATTTTGTGGGGCTCATGAACATGTGTACGAAATTTCAAGTCAATAGCTCTATTTTTGCGGCCGGTATCGCGCGACAGACAGACAGACAGACAGACAGACAGACAGATAGACAGACAGACACACAAACACAGCCCAAAACCGTTTTGAGTCTCAACAGAGGGCCTCCACTGACGTTTCGGCAATTATTCTACATGTAACTATTTGATTCACGCCATTTGTAAATTGATAAACGTGGCATTTGGAAATAATTGTTTCATTTTAATTTACACAAAAACTTTAATTTTAATCGTCGCAGGAAGTGTATCTCTTGATTAAATGTTACATGCTGTTTAAAAAACAGATGAAACTACACTGCAAAATAGATTCAGATATTAGATATATTCATTAAAAAATATAAAAATAAACCAAAAAATAAATAGTGTCTTACATTGTATTGTTGCAATTGATTATAACGGAAAAACTAAATCACACAAAGTTTCCATTCTTTAAATGACTTACAGAAAATTTAAATGAAAGTTCAATAATCTCAATTGTTAAATACGTCTGCAGACTTTAACGAAACTTCAGTGTTCTTGAGTAAATATAATAATATTGATTTCGAATTAGATCACGAGTTTATGAGATTTTCGCTAAACAGATGCTGAGTTATTATTACTTTTAATAGATACTGGTAGACTGATTATTTCACTTTTCTATCAGTTGCAATTTTTTTTCAAACGTAAAACACATTGCTTCAGTGCAGATACAGCTTATGGAAACCAGTATCGACACCTAGATGTACTATGTATATATTTCACAAAATGATTTTAATTCGGTGGAATTGTATTTCGCATAGTACGCAGTTTGAGAATTCGTTTATGTCACTTAGAAAAAAGATAAAAAATATCAATCAAGGAAATTTTGTATTTGACATAGGAAAAACAATAAATTTTAAGGATTGCAGATTTTTATTCTTCAAAATTTATAACTGTGCGGTTCGTAAACAAGCTATAGTGAACCGGATATACCATCAGTGCGATGGTTAGAAAATTGGCACACCAACCAAGAGGGATAACTGCACTACCTTCATGGAACCACTGTACATATGAACAAGCACACTGAGTGCAATACTACAATGGGACATCAAGATATAAAGCAAAAAAAGTAGATTATCGTTGTACAAATGTCAATAACAGGATTTATTTTACCACATCATTTGCCTCGCATTATAATTGAGCGATAAATTTAGATATAGACAGACGAAAAACATGGTTTTATTTTATTACATGTCTTATATTTCTGTCTATATCATGTTCGAATAATGTTAGTAAATATTGGGTGTGTAAGTATATTTTGTTAGCCAGTCTCGTGCATCATAAATGAAAGAATATAGTAAAGCTGGAAATTTATTAGTATTGTGTAGGTGTGGATGAATCTCCACATTCACAGAGATCAGTATGCGATGGGCGCCTGTTAAAATGGGCACCCATCTGATAGTGAGTAGATTGATGAGTAGATTTAGATTAAATTGTTGCAGTGGAATGCCGGCTTTAGTACATGTGTGCGAAAACCTTCAGCGAAGTAGTCCCAATGATCTCGGTTTTCAGGTGGTTTTAATTGTGTTAGTGATCATTCATTGTGTGAAGCAGTTATGTAGAGATAATATATATATTTTTTTTTTTCAAAGACATTTATGGCTAGAACATCCACAGTTTTGCTGCCAAGGTGTTCGAAGTGTTCCAGTAATTTTGCGAGGCGAATGTTATGTGGTAAAATTAACCTATCTTTTATGTATCGACATTAGCCTTTAAAAGATTTTTCAAACTTTTTGCATTATACATTTTAATTTCCTCAGTTTAGCTAACTTTACATTTTAGGGTGATATTGTATACTACTCTCACACTCAGTAAAACATGTCTACAATATTTTGAACAAACATCGCTATAGCTATGCAGGTTTTCAACCTTTTTTTACTTATAACAAATGAGATATTTTTAAAGGATATATATTTTAAAAGCATATTTTTCAAGAAGTATTTAACACGAGAATTCTCAAGGAAATCCCCGTCAGGCTACGTGTGATGCTTAGAAGCGCTGATATTGCGGTATAGCAGTGAGTTTTTATGCTTAGCGTGTTTCAATAAAATCCATTAAAATGCCTTAATGATATAATCCTGTAATAAATAAAAATTAAGAGAATTTTAAATACATTTTTAGTACTTACCTAAAACAATGTATTTTCTTTCTTTCTTTCTTTCATTATTCAGTTTTATATCATATTTTATACTGTCAGCCACCGGTGTTTGGTGTAGCCTGAACGAAAAGTTCAGTCTCAGCTACCGATGGCTGACGTGGTACTTAACATGTTAAAAGAAAAATGCGAGTACGTACGTAGCACATAGCGCTCAAAATGTTTGCTGTATATAAAAAATTCCAATATTACCTTAGCCTGTAGGTACTCCTGAGTTGTTCCACATTGTAATAATTTGGTCTATATTTGAAATTAACTTTCTCCGTAGAAACCCTCTACTGCTACGCAAGATTAATTTTAGCAATGCTTTGAAGAATCATAAAATAACATAACGCACAAAGCATCCAAAAACGCCACCAAATTACTTTCCTTAAATGACGAAGAGTGAAGCAGATGTTATTACTTTCATGGGAGTTAAATAAATTTTTAATTTTCTTTTCTCGTGTTCTACAAACCAAAGGTAATTTCTTTTAAAATCATTTACAGGGACTTACACCTTTTAAAATGTTTTAAAGGTAATGAAAAATGCGTTTGTTTCAATCGTGTTCAAAATACGATTGTTTAGATTATAATCAGAAAATAATAATGAACTGTTATTGGAAACTTATGAAACTGATAACCTTTGTTATATATAACGTAAGTTCAGAAAATTATAATTATAACACAATTTTTAGCTTTATTTGCATCCTTTAAAAAAACCTCAATTACTATTTTTTTATTTATTGGGAACTTGCATCAAAATAATCCCAAATATGCAATTCACAGATTATATGGATGTCTATAAGAAAATTAAATAGCTTTATTATTTTTTAAGATAAATAATTTAGAAATTTGATGAATTTAAATACATTATTCAAAAGCACTTGTATATAGTTATGTCATTGTTCAGAATGCAGTTATGAGAATGTTTAATGAAAACTGTAAATTAACATAAAAACTCGAAATTAAGGTTTCTTTCTATCTTTCTTTCTTTCTTTTTTCTTTTTCTTTTTTCTTTTTCTTTTTTAACAGATCATAACGAACTACTGAAAAATGTGCTTTTTTAAATGTTAGTTTCAAGTTTTATTGTAATTAATGATTTTTTTTTTCTAATTATTGAAAAGTATAAACAAATTGAAAACACCATGTAATTTGCGTAATGTTAGTAAGAACTGAAACATTTGTTATCGCTTGAAACACGCGTAAGTTTCACTTTCACAAAAGCATTTAAAAAATTATTATACCCTCTTAATCTTCTTCTTCTTTTTTTTTTTTTTTTTGTGTGTGTTATTAATCTGATAAATTTTGTTTTGATTGAGACGTAATGAATGCATATGCAATGAAAGAATAGAAGTAAAAAAAAAATGCGATGAAACAATATACACCAAACGCACCCAACTAATTTCCAGTTTTGGCTGAGATCCCAGTGTTACATTAAACAAAATTACATTTAAGAAATATATATATATATATATATATTCCTTGATTAAAATAGCAGTACCTAACCATATTTTAAGACAGACAGTCGGAATACTTTTTTTCAGGGGAGAATAATTTTTTGTTTATTAATTAATTAAATAATTAATTATTATTTTCGTTTATTTATTTATTTATTTATTTATTTATTTATTTTGAAAGTACAAGCAAATAATATATATATATATAAACCCAGCAAAAAAAAGTGATTTTTTTAATCTTTATTATTGACATTTATAGATTATGAGATTAAACATACCGATGTAAAATCCATTGACATTCAATTTTTTCAATCAATTAGTGTTATTAGCAATACTTACTTTCAGCGGGTGAAGAAAATTATGTTTTTGAATCCAAGCGGTATACATTAAGAGCAAATATATTTATCCACTATATATTTTTAAGGTTTACATTTGCTATGCTGCAAGTTAAACATAATAAAATACATTAATAAAATATTGAGTACAAACATCAAACACCCTAAATATGATCTTTTTTCATATTTTAAAATGAATTTTAAATCATCCATGATTAACATAATGGAATGTTTTTTTTTTTTTTTTTTTTTTTTTTTTTTCATTGCATGAAATTTAAATTACAGTGAGGAGCTACTTTTTTTTTTTTTTTTAACTGAGAATTTATGCAATTGTTACTTTTTAGTTTGAGTACAATCGGTAACAAAAGTGTCTGAACACTACGAAAAATTCCTATATAAAAAAGAAGTAGAGTTAATACTGTTTTGGTAAATAAATCCTTGTCGAATCATGTTCTTAGTCAGTCCAAGAACATGATTCGACAAGGATTTATTTAACAAAACAGAATTAACTCTACTTTTTTATATAGAAAATTTTGCTAGTGTTCGTATACTTTTGTACCGACTGTACAGTATGTGCTCCGCTGTATAAATTTAAATAGTGAACTATACGTCATTCGAAAGTAAAATTATTTTTAACTTTACCATTTGGCAGCTGTTTTTAACATTAAACTTTAAACTTTACCATAAAGGAAAAATAATAATAAAGTTTAAAACAATTTTTTATTATTTTAACTAATCCCCAAAAACAACAAAATGCCATCATTAAAAAAAATATTAATAATAATAATAATAATATATACACCAATTGAATTATATTTACTTCAATATTCTGTAAAACATTTCTCACCAAGCCAGCAATCGATCTGGAATTAAATAGGATTAAATGACGTTTTAAATACATATTTATATATATAGCGAGATAAAGGTGTATTTGCACAAATATTAAGATATTATGAAAATGAAGAACATGAGTAAATTTATTTTTAAAGAGAACAAAACAGGAAAATGTCATAATTCATAAATTCATAGTGAGAAAAAAAAAAAGGAAAAAAAATTTCATAACTGATGTTTTTACTTTTAATAAACGATTTCCGTAGAATACGCAAGTTTTGTATTTGGTCATACATTTTGATATCAAATATAATCCTGATTTACATGTTTTAATGTCTCTTAAGTATGTTTTTTTTTTAATTATTATTTTTTAGCGAGTCCATGTGTACGTGTGTTTGGTTATTCTAACTATCATAGCTCCAAAACAAAAAGTCGGATAATAACGAAATTTTATTGTTCAGACAAGTACTGTGTGCAGATAAGATTTGCGATATTTGTTGAAAATTTTATGATTGCAAGTTGCCGGATGTACAAGAACGTTTTGACGGTTTTCTTCAAAATTTTTGTATAAACTCCCTTTATGTATCTTTTACTATGTAGTTACTTATTGGAGGAAAAATTATTGCCGTCCTGAATTAGTATGACATTTGATTTAAAAAATGATTGTTAAAAAAAAAAAAAAAAAAAAAAAAAAAAGTTTTTTTTTTTTTTTTTTTTTTTAAATGTAGAGTTTGCAATTTTGTAAAATGCCCTCTCATGTCAGAGAAACTTCGTGAAGTTATGGTGAAAATAAGATTTACGACAGAAATTCGTTATCTCAAAGTTGTCTCTAACGGGTTTTTTCACATTTGCCACATAAAACTCGCTTATATGTGCTTCTATATCGTAAATTCGTTAAGCAAAGCACTGGCGAATTATTAACTCCAAGTTAATAACTCACTAATTCGTTAAGCTAATAAAAACAGCAGGCGCTTTAATTAATTACTTTAGTTTTATACTACGGGAGTGGGTTATGCCAAATTTAGATTTCTGTCTAAATGATCCTTTAGCATAATTTATAATATGTGTAGCAGTTGTCAATGTATATGTAAACTCACTTTTCCCGATTTTCTGTTTACTATATTTTAATTAATCATTTTTTGTTATTACAATAATCTTTTTTTTTTTATTTCCATATCTATGCTTAAATAAAATAAAATAGGCCTAAAACAATATGTCTAATATAAGCAGTTATCATTTTGTTACTTTGAAATAGTTTATTTGTAAGCTATAAACCTCGAATGAAAAAATGTTATTCTTAGAAATAACTTTGTATTTGTTATGAAACGAATAAAATGTTTAGTGTAAAACTGAGTGAGTTTGCGCACAATTTAAAGAAACGTATCAAAAATTCTAAATTTAAAATTTTTGCTAAACTACTGGTGCATAGTTTTGATCCTTCTTCTATGCATTTTCATTACTATTTTGTTGTTATACTATTATTTAAACAGCGGCTGTAATAAAACCAAGAGAGCTATTTTGCGCAATCTCTCATTATAGGGTAGGAGAGATTGCGGAAATGGGTAGGTGAGATTGCGCTTAATTTTAACTACAATTAAATTGTTAACAATGACAATTGCGCTTAAATGACATTTGTATAAGGTTTTTCTAAACAAATATTTTTGTATTACATGTAGGTATTTCAATTGATTAATAAATAAATAAATATATATATAATATATTAAAACCAATGTAACTTTCAAAATGAGATAAAAATACAAAAATTTTTAAAACATTAAAAATATATTTTAATTAAAAACATTAAAAACACAAGACAGACGTTTCGGCTAGAACACTAGCCCTCCTCAGTGTCAAACATACAAGTACAAACAACATTTACTTAGGTAAATGTTGTTTGTACTTGTATGTTTGACACTGAGGAGGGCTCTTGTGTTTTTAATGTTTTTAATTAAAATATATTTTTAATGTTTTAAAAATTTTTGTATTTTTATCTCATTTTAAAAGTTACATTGGTTTTAATATATTAATGAGACGTATAAATTATGTTTAATTTTATTAAATATATATATATATATATATATATATATATATATATATATATATATATATATATTATTTAAAGAAAATAAGGAAGCAGATAAAAAAAAAAAAAAAAAAAGACTAGATGATAAAAAAGTAACATTTAGTTACTAGATAATACGTTTAACTTAAAATTAATAAAGTTATTTTTTCAGTTTGAATGGTTTCTTGTTTGTTGACCTAATCTGTCGTTGTCTATAATCGTTGCACTCGTTCTTATAAATCATGCAATTTTCATGCAACCACCTGCCAGAAGTAAAATTTATAAACAAGTCCATGGGAAATCATTTAATTTAATAATATTTTGTAGTACTACAGTTCTATGAAATTTCCTAGAAAGGGTTTTGAAAACGAGGCAACATTTTTGAAAATGAGGCAAAATAACCACGTTTAATCTTAGACTGTTTAAGCAATGGACATTCACATTTAAGTGGGCACTACGCTATCGATATTTTAGAACTACCTGGAGTTTCAGAGCGTCCATTGTTCTTCTTCCTGCATATCCCCTAGGTGCACAGTCTCTCCTACCGCGCAATTTCTCCTAGTTTTATCTTATGTGTAAAACGCAGCAGTTTCCAACTAAAGTTTTAAATTTAGCAAAATGTATCTTCTTAGGTCTTAATTAAGGTAAAATATGATAATATTCTGAAATTTAATATTTAAAGAAGTGGAGTGGTCTATCTATTTTTTCTACCCGTTCATCGCACATGAAATATCGCAGTGGCATTCCCCCCAAAAAATTCCATCAGATTTGGAAAAGCTTGATCTTTATGAAAACTGGTGTTTCTAGTTATATTATTACTATATAAATCACACAAAATTATGAATTGCTAGAAGGTTTTCCTGTGTCATTGTACATACACTAGAAATATAACACACACGCTTGTCATAAGCATTAACTGTGTCAAATTTTCTTTATATTGTTCAATGATTTTGGACGAGATATGAGAAACGCATACATATATTTACTTACATATATATATATACATGTTATAATATATCAAAAAAGAAATGTTTTATATAATGCATAGAATATGAATAACTTTCTCACATTATTCGGTATTATTACTATAAATGAAAGAATAAATGAGTGAATGTATAAACTAATTTTGCTTACAAGTGTTTGAAAATACTAATAATACGTAACAATAAAACTTGATTTTTCCATATTTCTTAAGAAAGAAAAAATCACTGTGGTCTAAACTACTAAAATCTATCGGAAATATATGCAGATTTACTTTTATTTATACTGTTATTAAAAATGCTTCCAACAATATAAATGAAACAAGAGTCAAAATTTATTAAAATCTGATAAAACATACTTACGACTAAAGTTAACGATAGAGAGGAAAATACGAACTTTATTGCGTAAACAATTTGAAAACAAGTAATCTCAAATGAACGAGTTACTCATTTGTATACTTAATGATTCATTGAAAGATTTTGAGATAGCATTTGATTTCAGCATATTTCCTCATTTCGCATACCAATAAAGGACATAAAATACCTTTCTCTGATCACACATAGAATGCGAAATTTGTATGTTATTGAGCTTCAAGACTAAACGCATTATTTCTGATGAACTGCAAAAATAAAATGTAATTCTGTATTACATTCGTAACCAGCTTTCATTATCAGTAAAATATCTTTTAAAGAGCAGTTATCTTTACCAAAATGAATATTTAGTTTTCCTTTTTATGTTAATTGTTTTTAGATTTTGAGCAAAAAAAGCTTTCTGGTAATAAAAACGTGTTTCTGAAAAAAGTAAATTTAGATCTTCATTATAACTATTAAATTCCTACAAGAAGCAATGTTATTTGAAAAACATTAGCGCACTGATTTGACATTCCCTAGCTAGAAAATGTTATATATATATATATATATATATATATATATATATATATATATATATATATATATATATATATATATTATATATATATATATATATATATATATATATATACATATGTATATATATATATATATTTATCTTTCTTCTTATATAATTTAAATTTTCATTTTCATAAATAAAAACAGACACATTAAACATATACATAATCGGTTTTCAATTGTGTTTTAAGAATAAGAAAACGAAAAATAAAAATGATTCTCTCTAATTCATCATATTATTGCGATATCAACATTAACATTATATTAAATTTCCTTTATTATTTTCCTGAAAAAATATTTATAAATACGACTAATTGTAATGTTATTAACAACATTACCAGCTTTAATATGACACTCTCTTATAGTCCGTACAGATTTTTTTTTTAAAATAGAATATAGTTAAATAGCATAAAACACACTTCAAGGTTTTATTTATAAATCTTCACATTATATGGTGCATATGTACTAGACATAACAAATAATTAGTTTCAAAACTTTTACCTATATTTTATTTCCTTGACGTTTAATTTTTCCATTATACTATACCTTTGGAAACCTAGTGTTAAGGAAATTTCTAGACCTCTGTTTTTGTTTACGTTTTTACTCGTTTTAAGTTTTGAGAAACGCGAAAATCATAAAAATGATCTGGAGTCGATTTGTTCGTTAGTCAGATTATATCGTTAGTACACTAGTCGGCGTTCCCATCTTTTATAATTTATTCACGAGCATTTTTAGCCCCTTCTTCTTTTCGCACCAGAAATTTTGTAGATTATTTCTCTTTAATACGTGACAACGATTAAGTAAGAAGAAAATCATTTTTCAAAATTTCCGGCATGAAAAATAGGCGGAGCTCAAAATGCTCGTGAATAAATTATAAAAGTTGGAAACTCTGAAACTAGTTCTTCTGTCTGTGTAGACAATAGCTGAAGAATGACTGAACTGAAAGCGGTTGAAATAACTTTAAAGTATCACTTGTAAGACAACAAAAAGCGCTTTTTAATTTGGTGATTCTAATTTTTAAAAAAATGTAATTTGTTATAAATTTAAAGTTTTTTGACCTGAGGCAATAGAGACATTTTTCGCTGTAATCTGCGATGTGATTTTTTTTTTTTTTTTTTTTTTTTTTTACTTATGTTTTAAAAAACTTGTCCGATACTTACATTTAAATTAGGGTAAGTGCACCAGTAATAGACAATTTGAGTGTTTTCTGATTTTATTCTTATATAATGGAAAATGAAAAGGTAAGAAAATAGATAAATACATTTTCTCTATTTGAAATCTAATGACTGAATTTTAATAATTTTAACATCGCACTATTTACTCTATCGAGAAAACGCATAATAATATATCGTGACGACACTCTTTATCACAACAAACGGAAGTAATCGTTGTTTACATTCGATTTCGTGCTTTGCTTTCCTTCTGGAATCAGTGAAATAGGTTTTGTATGTCATAATAATGAAGGATATTAAAAAATCGTAGTATAAATATTGTACTGTACCATTTTGCTCTAATACAACGGCTAATGCTTTTCGAAAGTTATTCTTTAGCGTTCCACAGGATCCTATTAAACGAAAACATTGGACAACCGCCATGAAAAGAGAACAGTTGAAAATATTGATAATGAAAAATGGATAATGATATTAAACGATTATAAAATGAAAAAGAAATGCTCATAAATCACATAAACAATTGATAATTGCAGTCGGTAACAAAAATCTCCGAACACTAGCAAAAATCCCTATATAAAAAAGGTACTCTTAATACAGTTCTCTTAAATAAATACTTGTCGAATCCTGTTTTGAGACTGACTAAGAACAGGATTCGACAAGGATTTATTTAAGAAAACTGTATTAAGTGTACTTTTTTTTATATAGGAATTTTTGCTAGTGTTCGGAGACTTTAGTTACCGACTGTATGAATGTTAAAACGAATTGCTGCTTACTAACCAGGCTAACAAAATGTAAACATTCAAGCATCATAAAATGTGACGTCAGGCAGCGTTTTGAAGTCACGCGATTTTTGGTTAATTTTAAAGTTATTTTTTAAATTAATGAGAACTAGTTTTGGATTTTTAATAAACATTTTGAAATGTATGGGCCTGAAACTAACAGAAATATAAGATTTTGTTCAAATCCCCCATGTGTGAAAATTCCTCATTGTCACTTTTAGAGCAATCTCTCATGTTTTAAATGTTCTAGTCATCAGAAAATATTTCTGAAATCTTAAGTTAATACATATGGCATGAAAGACATTCAGAACCACATATATGTTAAAATATATATATTTGATAATTTTTTTAAATGAATTTTTATTTGACACCCACTCAATGTTCCAGAAATTCACACTGCCAAGTTTACCTTTTATTAGTAATTGGCACCCTATGTTCCAGTGTTTGACTCTGCTAGTTATTCATTTTACCAGTTATTAGCACCCTATGCTCCAGTGTTTGACATAAAATGTTAAAATTCTTATATGTAAAATATATGATTTTCTTATTTTTCTTATTTATTAATTATTTCAGGATAGATACGATTACTGGAGCATGCCAGTCACTGGAGCACCTACCTTATATACTTTAAATTTATTTGATTTTAAATGCATTTTTATTAATAAAATTGTAATGTGCGGTTTACAGCAGCATGATAATTTTCTCTCACTCTTAGTCCGTGAAAAAGTCTGTGAAAACAAATTGTATAGTAGTTATTTCATTCATTTACAACTTTAATGAAAAGGGATGGTATTTTTTTCAAACAAGAATTTATCGCAATTTTACTTAAATATAATTCAGAACAAACACCTCAAAAATGTTAAATTGTATGTAAACTATTTCAACAAACATTACGATAGTAACTGGGCAAGTAGCAAAATGATAATCACTTTGTGTGAGTATCGTGTTCAACTTACTAAAACGCCAAAAGCACATCTGACTATTTTGATTTGTTTCTTTTAAATAGTTTTACTGGGGAGATAATGAGACACATCCCTTCGTTCACTTTAAAACATCTACACTGAAAATGATTTTTTTTTCTTTCAAATGGTATAAACCCGAGATGTAGGCAAACGAGAAGATCGGTTGAAATTCATTAAAATATCAGTACATTATGGTGCGTAGTCAATGAAGCTAGATGTCGTAATTCTGTTTAATATATCAAAAAGAAGCAAAAACTAGTATGTTCAGGTCTTCGCAATGTTTCCCTATTTAAATTTGAGGATTTACATACATTAATGAAACCTTATAAAACCTCATTCACCATTATTACTTGAAATGAAAATAAAAAATTCGTGACACAACTAAAATCTTTCTAGTTGAATAATAATAATAATAATATATATACACATATATATATATATATAATTTTATTCTTATGTGATACAATAGATACAATTATATCTATGCGCACTATGCGCATTTCATTACTTCTACATTTTTAAGTATAATAGATTCATCCAAAGCGTTTAAACAAACAGTCCTCTTGATTATACAGTCTCTTACGGAGGTTTATTAAAAAAAAATAATAATAATAAAAACATTTAATGATCTTGTCTTAAACCATTTTCTGCACGCTCCTGTTCAATAGTTTAGCAAGATTTACAAACGACCAGTTTTTCTCCATTTACAAACTTATCTCTTGATGAAAAGTTTTCAAATATTGGGTATTCAAAGAACTGGGTCTTCCTTATGTCCAGAGAAGATTGGTTTAACACAACATTTAGGGGGCCGGTAACAAATTGGGAAAAAACACTAATTTTGTGACCACCCTGCATCATTAAGTACTTGAAATGATTTATAAATTGAGGACATGTTAATATGAACCCAGTACAATTTGTGGATGAATTTGTGTGACGATAGCGTGTTAAATAACGGAAACATATACATTTATTTTAAATATTTTTTTTTTTTAATAACATGCAGAGATTTAAACGAAAATTATCCCTACTTTAAGATAAATTGAAAAATCACTTTTGAAACAATATACTGCTATCGGAATGCAAGTATCTTAAATAACTGGTGAAATATGAGCATTTTTATGAAAAACGTTTTTATTGCGTATGCGCGAAAGATTTAAAAAAAAAAAAAAATATGCAGGTTGAAAGCTAGATATATTGGGCAAATTTTGTCAAAAGTTCATTTCAATAGAGTAAAAATTTCAATAGAGTAAAAGAACTAGATTTTAGGCATTTTTCCAGAGTTAAAATTTCATAAGGTGTTGTTCATATGTTGCGAAATTAATTTAAAGATCTAACTATTTCAACCATACTTCAAAAGTACTTTTTTGTGAAAAACCTCTCATAAGCTAACTCTAACATACTTTTGTTTATTTACTAAGATTTATGAGATAATAAGATATTTTTTACGAAAAAGAACTTTTGAAAAGAGGTTGAAATAATTAAATCTTCAAATTAATTATGTGGCACATGAACAACCCCTTAAGAAATTTCAACTCTGGAAAAGTACCTAAAATCTAGTTCGTTCTTTTGCCGATAATTTGCTTAATTTTTACTTTATTGAAACGAAATTTGACAAACTTTGCCCAACTTTCTACCAATGTAATAAAAAAATTTCTATCTTTCGCGCATATGCAGTGAAAACGTTTTTCATAAAAAATCTAATATTTCAGTAGTTATTTAAGGTATTTGCATTCCAGTTGCAGTATATTGTTTCAAAAGTGTTTTTACAATTTATCTTAAATTGGGAATAATTTTCGTTTAAAACTCTGTATATTATAAATGAAAAACATGCTGATTTCTTTCTTTTTCCTTTTGTATCTTTTTTGATTTTTTTTTTTTTTTTTTAACTTCTTCTATATG
>OZ005652.1:81459523-81604523 GCA_963930645.1 Salticus scenicus | reverse complement strand
TACTAGAAACGCATTTAAAAAAATAATAATAATAACAAAATATACAAATGCGTACTGCATATATACATCATAAAAATATCTAAGTAGTTAAATGACGTATAACTAGAGAAAAAAAGTCCTACTAAAAAGCAATAAAAACTTTGCTGTAATACAGATAAATAAAGAAAAAAACTAAAAGAGATCGTGTTATTCTTACAAGGTATGTTAATGGCTCTCGTGGGTTCAAACTAACATTTTATGAGAAAAGAAAAGATAATTATCCAAAAGAAAGTTCTGAAAAGCTGGAGAAAAAAAAAAGAGTAAAATGTAATTCGTAGTTTAATAAAGTATTTTATGAATTATGTTATTAAACTCTTATTTATACAAAGAAATGCTAACCATGTTTCGAATTAAAACAGTAATATCTATAATGCACACATAAATAAATAAATAAATAAAAAAATAAAAAAAATAAAAAATAAAAAAACGATTATTTATTTGTAAAACTTTCCAGGTGCAACCAAACATAATATTATAACCTTTATACTAGGACTGGGCTTTTATATCGATGTAAATTAAAATATCGATTTAACGCTAATATCGTTTATCCGATTTAAATATTTCATCTTCCGTAAAATATCGTTGCAGAAACATCCGAGCACGCGAACGTATAATTCCAGGCTAAACCGAATGAATAAAGTTGGAATAATGCCAGGTAACTATTCATTATTCATTCAAAGGGATTCCTGTTTAGTGTAAAGCATGCGCAGTCATAGAAAGCTAAATCATGAGAATCCCAATTGAATATAGTTGGAATAATGCCAGATATTAATTCAAAAAGATTCCGGTTTAGTCTAAAGCATGCGCACTCACAGGCAGCTAAATCACGAAGATTGAAGTACCGTTTCGATTTAGTGTTACGCAGGCGCATTGCGAAAAAAGAGAATATCGGTTTAAGTCTCGTGCGTACTAGCAAAATGAAAACCGATTCTGATGCAAAGGTTTCCGTTTAAGACGTTTAAGTTTGACTAGTTGAAATGAGATTTATTTATTCATTCAAAATTCGTTTGATTATTGGAGACTTATTTTATCAATATTAGTGTTTTATTCTGCTATTTTTTGTTATAGTTCCAGTTCCTATAATTTAAAAATAAGAAACCTCAGTTTCGGTTTAATAGATAAGTGAATTAACTATTCTTTATGAATATTTTATATAATTAATATTTTTTCATTAATTTCATTATAGAATATGACATTGTCATAGTGTCAAAAATAAATTAATTTAAACAGCGGCGTTATCTAATTTAGATATCATTATTCTAATGTTTAAATATCTAATTTTTATTTATTTCGATGTCAGTTATTAACAGCATATAGTATGGGTATTTAAAAATAATTTTATATACGGTGAAAGTAGATGCCTTCCCCCCCATTACAATGCACTAAATTGTTGTTATTTCTATCAATTTTATTTTTCTATACTGAGTTATAGTTATTTAAATCTTTTTGTATTTTGTATTATTTGATGTAATTTAATCTAAAATAAGTAGAAAAATAATAAATATTCAATAAAAAGAAAATCTCGTATTTTTTTTTTTCTTTTTTTTTAAGAAATTGTATTTTACAAAATTTTAATTAAGAATTATATTTATTAGGGGATACAAGGCACTTTAGAAATTTAATATCATGTGTGAAGTTCGATTAATTAGCAATTTTCTGCTGATTGCCATTTTGCAATTCATTCGTATGTAACTGGAGAATATAAAAATTTTAATGGATTAAAAAGTAATAAGAAATAATAAAATTCTGAATTTATTAATTAGTTAAAATAATAATAATAAATTGGGGTGTTTTTAAATGTTCTGAAGATTAATCACAAATGTCGCGTCACGAGTCAATGTGAAATTCTATAACTTATGGTAAAAAAAAACTGCGCTACTTTAATTATACTGTGTTGCGATGTGTAAATTTTGAACTGTGGAAAATAATGAATAATTTTACAATAATTAGTATAAACATCTTTATCTTTATCAGAAGTCAGATTTTTGAAAGGCCTTATTTTAGTAAATAAATAAATGTCTTATGTAAATATTCAGATAGATCAAAAGCTGTAATTATAATCTAATGGCTGCATTTTCTTTTGCGTTAAGCCTTTTTAACACTTTCCAAAATGATTAAGAATAAGTTTAAAATCAATTAGTCTATCTGTATATTTTTCAGTCCTTCTGTCTGTTGTGTGATAACGTAGGGAAAGAATATTAAAAGTTATTCGATGTAACAATTACGTACAGTTGGAAAGTGTTACTAATCAATGCGTACTGCATGATTTTTCTTTCTTATTATACAACATAATGCATTCCATTCGGGTTTTTTTTTTCATTATTATTTAATTCCTTTGATCGGTATCAAAATCATTTGCGACAAATCTAAAAGAACTAAGGCGAAATATGGCCATTAAATTTTCCCTCATGCATCTTATATCTATCTATCTAAGTTTCTGTACATATGGAGAATGATCGAAAAATGTGTGGACAAATTTTAAAAAGAATTACAAAGAACGAATATAAAAGGCTTCGCAGCACAATGCGTGTCCACAAACGTCGCGTGATGATGGGAGAGGCCACTGTGTAAGGCAATTAAAACATTTCTGCGGAATTTTTTATTTTATTTTATTTTATTTATTTATTTATTTATTTTTTTTTTTTTTGTATGATGTCAGGTGGACAACTGCTATTTCAGCATTCGTGAAACGTCACATGCTGTAAGGAATCATTGTCTGACGTGACAGCTTCCGACACTTCCTGTTTGTTACCATTGTCAAACATAGCGCCCTCTATCAATTGCTTGTCTTTTACAATTTGTTAATAATATTTTAACTTTTATCTTAAATACTTTTAATAATAACATTATTTTTTTAAAGTACAGTTATGGTAATGTTAATTTGAACTTATTCTTTGTAATAAGTACATCTAAATCACAATTTTAAAGATTAAATAGATTATTAATCCATATGTGTTATATGCTATAGTTAATAATTAATATTAAAATTATTATAATAGATTTCAGTTTAAATAAATTTGATGTATGAAATACATAGGATCAAAAATTTTTCCATGTTTTATCAAAAATATTCCCCATTCTTTTCTGGAAAAAGAAGAAAAAAAAAAGTACTCTGTTTTACAGGTACGTATGAATTCACGCATGCGCAGTTTCAAAAGACATATTTCAACAAAATGACTTATTATTGATAGATTTTATTTGTTTCAGACATAAAGTTATGAAATTTTTTATTACTCAATGTTTTTATTGCTTTGTAGCAATCTCAATGAATACATTTTATTATTATCATTTTTAAATACTGAATGTTTCCTTTATTACATATTGTCTCTCTTAAAAACAGTACGTTGTGGATCAGTTTCGGTGACATATTTGGAATCAAGAATGTCAAATTCCTACAGTTCACTTTTTTTATGAAGGATATTATTATTATTATTATTATTATTATTATATTTACTTATTACCGACTCATGTATATAGCATATTTCTTATCGGTATACTGTTGCAGATGAGCAGATCATAATTCAATCAAATGAAGATGACCTTCAAAGATCTAACAATATACTTCATAAAATATGCCAAGATTATAATATGAAAATATCCATTTCAAAAACGAAAACAATGGCATTTAAGGACAAAGAAAAAGTATGAAGGAAAATCGTTATTTATAATAAAATTATCGAACAGATGCAACACTTCGCCGATCTGGGATGTGACATCACCTTTGACTATGGTAACGATTCCTAAAAAAAAGTTTCACAAATTCCAACACATTTGTCCCACTCTCGTAAGAACACTATAGAGAAAACTAGATAAGAAACAGAGCTGAAGTTTCATAGGGTTATGGTGGTGTCCACGTTCCTGTATGGCACAGAGGATGGACTATGATTTGCCAATATCGAAGCAGAATCCAGACAGCAGAGATGCACTACCTACGATATTTAAAGAATTGCGCAATCATGGATCAAATCAGAACTGAAGATATTATAAGAGAATTAAAACACTTTAGTTTCTTAGACAAGATCAATGAATACCGCACTAATTGGAAAAATAATGTCCAACATAAGACACGCGGTAGGCTACCGAGAGTTGCTTTCTACTACATTCCAAGGGGCAAGCGAGATCGTGTTATACCCAGAAAACAGTTGTTAGACAAAGAAGCCGGAGCAGACTCACAGTCTAATTCTTGAAGAAAAAGATGATTTTTTTTTTTTTTTTTAATGAAATTTCTACATTAATTTTCTGTGGCATTACTACATGAATACGATAAATTTTTCTATGAAAAAATGGTTATAGCTAGCATATTAAATCGTATCTCAGTATTTGAAACTGAATTATCAAAAGAATATTCATGAGTTTGCATGTTTTTTAAAGTAAATTATTTCGAAAAAAAAAAAAAAAATGCTATTTTGTGTATTTTATGAAATATCTGAAAATATTAAAAAAAAAAAAAAATCTCACAATATATATATATATATATATATATATATATTAAAATTATTGTCCTATGACTAAAAATATTGTAAACAGAAAATGTTTTGGTACGAACTAATAACGGAATACAAAGTTATTACCTAAAATTTTGTTTCCTTCTACCTTTTATTCTCTCATTTTTTGTCCTTTTATACAGTTGAACCATTAAATTTAGAAAAATTAAATAAACTTATGGAAAGATTTTTTTTAATGGCAGCTACAGTAAAAATATAATGTTTCTTTTGTAAAAAACGCCAATCAGCGTAAAAATTCACAAATCTATTTGTAATAGATTACGTTGATGCTCATTTGCTCTCTAAAAGAAACAGATCGGTAATTAAATTTATCGAAACTTTTTCTTTTAATCAATTAATGATAATATAATAAAAGTTTTTCTTTCTAACAAACGTTTTCTAAAATGTACTTTAAACCTCTTCAGTTCCAAGAAATTCTTTCAACTATTCTTTAGCTATTCGCCAAAACGTATGTAATGTGTAAATTAATTTTGCACATGAGTGCATTTAAAATCTAATAATAACAATTATCACTGTACTTAATTTTACTTTTGAAAATGATCTTCCTTGATCTTCAGCTGCGTTAGGTAAGTTAAATAAAAAAATTATTGCGTTTATGTATGTATTCACTGCGTGGTACTTACATATATTATAAATATATTATTATAAATATATTTAAATATATATTAAGAATTATTATTTTGAGATCACTTTAATAAATTATATCAAAAATATATTTAAATATATATTAAGAATTATTATTTTGAGATCACTTTAATAAATTTTAATAATCTTAGGAAAAAGGTAGTGCAACCTTATGCCGAAATTCTATTTTAAGTTAACGCAACTATCACTAATATTTCACATGAAATAGATAACTCATTATATTATAGGTGTGGTTAAATTAGAAAGTGTAGAAAAAAGTATTGTATCGGATTCTGACATTTTTATACTTTTCAAGTACGAAGAATCCGAAAATCGCACTCTGAAACTTTTGTACTGGAACTAGAAATTAAAGCTTATGTAGTATCCATTTGTACATTATTCAATTTCTTTCTTATTTGGTACGTTTATTAATTAGTTTTTTATGATTGTAAATTTATTAGATTTTATAAATTATGTTTCAAGAATTAAAGACAGTAATGTAACTATATTTCATTTAAAAATGTGATTTATGATATTTTTACTGAGACTAGAATAAGGCAGGTTCAGCTCGTACTTTAAACCATTCGTAAATTATCTAAAATTTAAGTTTTCCTTAATATGCTAAAAGGAAAAAAAAATCTTATAAATAAAAACATTAAGGATTTTTTTCACCTTGAAAAATTGAACCAAACAGAAAATATCATTTATGACAATTTCAGAAATATATACATAAATTATGTGTGTATACATATAGTATATTATGTGTGTGTATATATAAATTATTGGAATATATATATATAAATTACTGGAATTGGTAATACTAAAAAATGAGTAAACTCATATACTTACAAAAGCACAAATTATAGAAAGAAAAATTCACTTTAAAATATTAATCAGCTCTAAATTACATTTAATTTTATTATTATTTTTTAATATATATATATATATATATATATATGTATATTACATTTTTACATTTATATTTCCTTTAAAAAATGTAAAAAAAAAAAAAAAAAAAAAAAACTGCGTAAACTATTTTATGAATTTCGGGATATGTTAATTAGTCATGCGGAAGAAAATAATAAGGATATATTTTTTGAAACTCCAAAATGCATAATTATGGTTCAAAAAAAGGCATTTTAAAAACAGAGAGTTTCAGATAGAAAGAATCAAAAGTATGCTATATTCACAAGAAGATTTTTTTAATTAATTGTGTTATTATTATTTAAAAAATAATAATAAAACTTACATGTAATTAAAAGAAAAAAGCTAAAAATATTTGATTGAATATTACAACTTTTTATTTCTGCATACAGTATACATATATATATATATCGAGAGAGAAAATACTTATTCATGCAAATGAAAATAATGAGGAAAGTGTCTAAACTTAAAAAAAGGAATGGATAAAATAAAGAAACCACTTCATAAACAATAACAGAAATAGAATAACTCTCTTCTATTTATAAGAACAAATACTCAAAAATACATTTAAGTATTTTTCAATATTTTATTATTTTACTTTTTTCTATTATTATGTATAACAATCATTCTTTGATAATTTATGTTTTGTATCGAAAATATAATAATATGTTTATACTTTTTGTAAAAATCTCTGCATGAGTTTTTTTTTTTTTTTTTCATCTTTTTTTAATTTTATGTTTTATCATATGTAGCATACTTACTTATTTATATTTTACAATGTATAGGGAAAAAAAGGAAAGTGTGTTATATATGAGATTCCTTTAAAAAACTATTTTTTTATTTAGCAAATTTAATATATATATATATATATATATATATATATATTATTTTTATTATATGAATACAGCTCAAGGATATACGGTAATTTGCATTTTTAATAAACGCAAAGATGTGTTTCAGAAATACTTTTGAAAATACTAACTAAACTAATATTATGTGAATCATCACAAGACATTTCCATCATCATTTTGTTTTAGCGTGTGTTACCGACAGCGCTTTATTTTATATTTTTCTATAAAAATCCATGCAGTACAAATTATTTATTAAAAATTTTAATCATTATGAATATACATGTTTTTATCTCAGGTACTAAATGTCGAAAGAATGTCAATTTTGTGCCAACATTTTTTTTTTTTTCTGTAAAAAATGAAAATAAAATATATACATTTTTAAATTATTACATATCTATACTTCAACCATTCATTTTATTAATCTCAATGAGTTTTTTTGAAAAATACCCACATTGGGAATTCACACCCTCTTAGGTTGAAAGCAATGTATAATGTTAAAAACTCATATATTCGTTAAAAAAAAAAAAAAAAAAAAAGAAATCCTGGTCTACAATTACTATTATAATGTATTTTATTTTCAATACCACAATGAAAAAAAAATTCTCAGTATGTTTATTTATAGAAACTTTTGCCCTATATCGCCATATTAAAAATTATTCAACGATAGCATATCAGCGCCACTTATTGAGTGACTAATTCCTTATTTTCACCAGCACCAACTTAAGAAAAGATCCGATAATATGATAATTTTGGCAAAATACAATCCTTTAGTTTTAGCGCTCCAATCCTTTGGTTTGTAAGACATAGCATTCACATTTCTTTATGCACAAGCAGATACTTTTTTTTTTTCCATTTATACGAGATTTTAAAGTAGAGTCGGCAGCAAAATTATTCGAGACTAGCAATAATTCCTGTGTAAAAGATGTACACTTAATACTGTTTTGTTAAATAAATCCTTGTCGAATCCTATTCTTAGTCAGTCTAAAAATATGTTTCGACAAGGATTTATTTAACAAAACAGTATTATGTGCACTTTTTTTACATAAGGATTATTGCTAGCACTCGAATAATTGTACTGCCGACTGTATATTGTCTATTAAATATCATGAAACAATAGGATGACAGAGTAGCTTGTTGGGTGACCAATCCCCAAATTTCATCAGCACAAATTTAAGGTAACATCCGACAAAATGATATGTTTGATAAAATTTCGTCCATTAGTTTTTAAGTTACACAGTCCACAAAATTTTTCATACACACACTGGGAGATTCACTGGGATTTTTTTCTTTAAAAACTGCCGAATTGTTTTGAAGACATCTCAAACCGTGTAGGAAACCTACAAAAAAAAAAAAAAAAAAAAAAAAAAAGTGAAATTATCACAAATTTAATACTTTCTTCTTTTTTATACATAAGAAATTAATAGTATTTATTTTTCACTTTATAAAATTCCCCGTCTTTATTAACTTGAATTATGGGAAATGTAAGTAAAAATCTTGATATTAATATCGTAATTCATACATAAAATATTCAAAGTATTGTTGCTAAAATATTGTAAAGTATTCATACTGGAATGTCTGATTATAACTTTTTTAATGCACATAAAGATTATTTTACAAACTGTTAACAATAAAGTTTTGTTACATCTTTAATAACGTAATGAATGATTCAAAAGTTTTCACTGGAAATGACAAAAGTTGGTTGGTTGTATTTTACGTCGCACTAGTGCTTCGCAATGGGCAATTGGCGACTCACCCCCAAAAGTAGCCTGGAGACATGCCATAGCGATTTTGATCCTACACGGAAATGATGGCTCCTCCGCTTCAGTAACCCCCAGACAAAGAATATTCAGTAGGCGAGCTAAAACAAGGATACATGTAAAGATATTTCTTAATTATTCTGCACTATCATTTGTCTCATGCAAAATTGATTGGATTAAAATTTATGATGATCTTGAAATCTAAGACACAGATGTATATCTTTAATTTATCGTTTCAGATGTCTCGAATACGAGATAATTCGGGCAATCATAATTCGCCCTTCAATATGCATGCCATAGATTCATCGTGCAGAAATATTACGTGTTTTTATGTGGTAATATAATCTACAAGAACTATCAAAACATATTCGGCAGGATTGTATATATCATTGTAAAAGTCGTATTTTCTTGTTATATAAAATAGCCTAAGATTCAAATCATCGAAATTATCTGTGGAGATATTCGTTGAAAATATCTGTTATTTATAGAACAGACAATGCTGTGCAGATCCTTTCTTTATGTTTCTTTCTTCTTAAAACTAAGGGTAAATGAAACATAATCTACCTATGTTAATGCCTTAAATTATACGTAGATTTTTTCTTTTAATTATTTTTCTGAATAATCTAACTTCAAAATTTAACGGATAATTGTAGTTTTTAAGTTGAACTATTGGAGATTTTGAATATGAAAGAGGCATGTTTGAGCCTCATATTTGCTATTTCATAATTTTCTTTTTTTTTTAGTTTGGATACTCATGTTTGGATGTTGCAGCTAATACATAAATCATACTTAATAATAATAATAATAATAATAACAAAAAACTTCTAACTCAAAATAATTCGGTATGGTACTCACACAACTCTGTAATTACACCGTGTCCCAAAAGTTTAGAAAATCAACAAAATTTGCATTAACATAAAAAGTAATAAAATACAATTAAAATTCGTGAGATAGGTAATAAAGAAAAGCAGTTTTGCTGATATATATATACATACATATATATATATATATATATATATATATATATATATATATATATATATATATATATATATATATATATATATATATATATATATATATATATATATATATATATATATATATATATATATATAAATATGTATATATAAGTTATGATCAAAGGTTTAAAATTATAAAATGTACATTAAATTATATAAAAATGTGCTGTTCCGAAAGTATAGACACCTGCAAGTGTTTTTGGTTTAATTTTTATAAAAGTACAGTCAGTAACAGAAGTGTCCGAACACTAGCAAAAATTCCTATGTGAAAAAAGTACACTTCATACGATTTTGTTAAATAAATCCTTATCGAATCATGTTCTTACACTGACTAAGAACAGGATTCGACAAGGATTTATGTAACAAAACCGTATGAAGTGCACTATTTTTAAATAAGAATTTTTGCTAGTGTTCGGACACTTCTGTTACCGACTGTAACTAAAAACTTACTTTTAATATTGAATTGTATTGCCACGACACTTTATGACTTCAAATATGCGTTGTTCCATACAAATAATGAAGAATTGTATTACAGAAGGAGATATTTCCTAACACGCTTTGTCAACTGCAGATTTTAAGTCATTTACACATGTATATTACTTTCCATTTTCATATATTTTACGAGATACGATCCCCCATATGTTCTCCATCAGATTTAAATCCTGGCCAGTCTGACAGTGTGATATTGTTTTGCATAAACCACGTTTTCGTTGATCTGAAGGTATGGATGGATGCCATATCTTGTTGGTAAAAACATTCCGGTTCTGCTAGCAAATCCATAATTGGCAGTAAATTGGTACGTAAAATATCCTGATAACCCTCAGATTCCATTTTTCTGTCCGTAAATCCTAGAAATGTTTGCCCGTTGAAACAAAACCCTCCCCAAGTCATTACGTATTCTTCACCTTGTTATTTGTTAAAACAGTTCTTCTTATGTCATATCAGTAAAATTACAAGATTACATCAAATATAAAATTCAAGAAATATAATACATCAAATATAAATATGTTTATATATGTTTTATATGTTTATACTTATTATTTATATTATTATTAATAAACTATTATATTTATTTTTATATGTTTTATATGTTTATATGTTTATATTTGATGTATTATATTTCTTGACTTTTATATTTGATGTAATATATTTTGTGCTTTATTTCTGAATTTAATTGCTTTTTATGCTATGTATTAATTGAAATTCGTTTGCTGTACGTTCGTCAATCCATCTGTGAGAATTTGGGGGCTAGAAACGTGTTTTGCGGTTAATACCAGCGTTTCGTCAGAAACTTCTCATTTTCCTTTCCCTACATGGGGGAGCTCCCCTGATGAAGGCCCTCATGTGTTTTGGGATTAAATTTTCTTCTGGTTTTGATTATATTATTTATATATAAAGAAGGAAAAACAGTTTAGGTGTAATTTTAATTAAAGGAAAAAAAAATCAACAATATGATGTTTAATAAAAGCATTTTACTGAAAAAAAAACATTTTTATATGTTAATTATATTATTATTTTAATTTTTAAATAAAGGTGTAAAACATCTGTAAACAATCTATAGGGTGTTCGAAAATTTTTGAAACGTGCTTTAACTCTAAACGTGCTTTAGCTATCGTGAAATAGCAATATAAATTGGAAAATACTTTATATTAAGATACATAATAAAACAACGTTATAGAAAAACTCTTTCAAAAATCTACGCATTTTAAAATTTTGTAAGATCCTTCCAGGAAATTGTAGTCAATTACAAAGTTTTAATTTTTACTGCAATAACATCATTAGAACAAACCACATAACTGAATTTTTAAAATTGAATGAGCTATACTGATTTGAAATGTGAATTTCAAACTATGTATCATATACCAAAATATAAATGTACATTTGGAAAATCTAATAATATAGCATTCATGGTAATATTTACATTATAACAAATATCGCTTCTTTGGTATTTACAATTTTTTCTAGCATGTTTTTTTTTTTTTTTTTTTTTTTTTTTTTTTATATAAAAATACTAAAAAAAAAAAAAAAAAAAAAAAAACAAGAAACAAATGCAAGTATGTAATTTCCGTTATCATATTTTTTCCAAATGATATTCCAACAAACCAACTCACACATTATTATTTTTCTGTGTCATATAACTGAAATTTAGTCATTTCAAATTTTTATATTTAAAAATAAAAAAAAATGATGCTGCATAATTATTAAAACTACGTAAAATAATTAAATATGTTCTAAAAAAAAATCTATATATATAAGGATGTAAATTAGAAACACATTCTGAATTCTAAATGCGGTATGTTAGTAATATTAGTTTGTTTAATTTTTTATTTAAACCGATTGTAAAAAAACAAAAAATGAATTCTCAAAAGATTTTCTTAACACATCTATCTATTTGTGTCCCATTCATGAAACCGAAGGAAATCAAATTGCAAGGCGTACTCATGTCGTGTTTTGTATAGTTAGATCGATATTTGTCTCTGCCTGTTTATGATTTATTTTAGATTCTTTTTTTTTTTTTTTTTTTTTTTTTTTTTAATGTTATCATATTTTAATTCCTAATTTTATTTTTTCAATTTTTGTATATCTTACTAAATTTTATATGATCCTTTTTCTAACTAAGAAAAAGCCTTTTAATTGACCTGAGTCAGTGTTTTCTCTGTATAATATTTAAGTTAATTTTACTAATACAATTATACAGTTTCCTTTTTTATTACGTTAAAAAATCAAAATTGTCTAATATAGGATATTTATTGAAAGGGTCGTAGAATTAATATGTGGAACCTTTTGAAAATTAACGAGTTTTCTTTCCATAAAGTTATCTTAGTATCTGAGTTATTTTGAACATAATTATTTCAATATTCATTCTCAAATTATCCCTAAAGCATAAAAAATAATAACGCGTTATAGCAATTTTGAGACACATTATATAGTATATATATAAATAAATATATATATGGGTGTATAAAGAAAAATGGAAAAGTATATTTTATTTTAATTGAACGATTTTCATATGATTTATATATAAATAACATTATTTAACAAATTAAATACATTTGCAAAACATTTCATATATAGTAAAAAATGTGAAATTTATTCTAAGCATTTTTTAAATGGTTATTGGAATATTGAAAGTTTCCAAGAATATCCCTTTTAAAATATTATTTCGTAAATTTTTAAAGGAAACCCAAGTCACGTACATTTTACATACAGGGTTGTGTTGAAACATATATCACAAGATTTGAACATACATAGCAAGACAAGAATTTTGAATTCTAAGCATATCTTTTCTCCTCTTGAACAAGGCTTTAAATTTGTTGAAATCTTAACAAAAAAAAAAAAAAAAATCTGAACTTATATAAAACATTAAACTTATATAAAACTTTATTGATGAAAATTTTATGCTAAAATAAATTTAGGTATGGCTTTAAAATTACGACTCAGAATTAAACACTTTTTTTTTATCTCTCACTGTATGCACACACACACACATATATACAAATACATGAATATATATATATATATATATATATATGAATGTATATGTATATATATATATATATATATATATATGAATGTATATGTATATATATGTATGTATATATATATATATATATATATATATATATATATATATATGAATGTATATGTATATATATATATATATATATATATATATATATATATATATATATATATATATATATATATATATATATATTAAATTATTTAATTCCTTTACAATACTCAGCAAATGAGAGAAAGATGAAAATACCAACAATGAATTTAATAATTAGATGTATTACGTATAAATTTATTGTCACAATTACCATTTAAGTAAATTTCACTGAATAGTAAAAACATTTTAAAGTACTTACGCTTAAGAGAAATGACGTATATCACTTAAACCTAAACGGTGAGTTAGTAGTCTTAATCCATTAGTCCAGTAAATTCATGCAACACAAGATAAGAATTGAAAGAAATTAACCAAAATGACTATTGAAATAAAAAGGAATGCATGAAGGAAAAATGGAGTTAAAAATGCTGAAATCCAGTACCGATCTCATCAGGAAACTAGCGGTACTGTCAACAATTAATGCAAGATTTCGAATATTGTATAGCTTTTCAGCAATATACAACACTAGTTTCAATCTTGCATAAAAAAAAAAAAAAGAAAGAAAGAAAGAAAGATAAAAGGAAATTGGCTGATAACTTAACCATAATGAAAATTGGAATTCGTGAAAGGAGCTGGCCACATGTAAATCGAATCCAAATCAAATAAAAATCCGGGCGGTTGAAAAAACGAACAAACTGAAAAGAAATAATTAAAAGTAGAGAATCGATTAATCGAAAGTTTCTGAAATGAAATAAATATATATGAATGTATATGTATATATATGTATGTATATATATATATATATATATATATATATATATATATATATATATATATATATATATAATGCACATATATTAATATATAGTTTCCAAATGTAGGAACACGAGTGGGAAATACCGCTTCTTCAATTCAAACATTATAAAATCGATAATAAAATATTGATAAAGGATTCTAACGTTATAATATTTATGGCTTTAAATGAATTTGTTTCTAACATTATTTATATATTTAAATGTTTAATTTCTGATATTACTAAAATTTAATTAAAATATTATTTATTATTTTGCAAATTAACATTATCTATAGCATGATTACATATATAAACATATACTCACATTGGCCAATGAATTAAATATCATCCTTTTGTTTGTAAGATACAATTGGTAAATCTTATAGAATCTTGTACAATTGGTAAATCTTATTCCTTAAAATTAACTATTATTAAAAATTTTAGTTTTTAAACTAATGATTATTTATTCTGATTGAATATAATTTTACTGTAAACAAATTCTTTTAAATATAATTATAATTTTTTACCATTGTTAACCACAGTTAACTTTAAATTTAACAATTTTCGCTTCATGGTTTTACTTAATAATTCACTAGATCCTTTGAGGAATAGCTATTATAGTTATAAATATTTTTGGTTTACTCTTATTTCTTTAAATTTAGAATATTTTAATTCGATGAATTTTATTTAGGGTACGATATTTTGATTATGTCTGACATAAATTATTTTTCCTTTTTAAATCTTGTATATTTAATATTTCGCATAATGATTTGAGTGTTAATTTATATTTCTGAAATTTGAAGCCATTTTTCATATTGTAGATTTTAACCTATATATGTATATATATATATATTTCATATTTTCTATGATTTTTATTTGTTATGTTTTATTTTGTGTAAATTGCGTCTTCTGTACTGTAAAGTCTTGGTAAATGCATACAATGCATCAGAATTTTCACATTTTGCATACAACATACAATGAGAGCCCCTGATGACGTATTGTATTCCTACACTTTACAGGATTTGTCCATAATTTTGAAATTGTCCCTTCTTTTTGAAATTGTTCCTGTTCTCCAAATGATATTGTTGCGCCTGCGCACACTGTAAAGATCGCTCCTTCGTTACGGAGCTCAGTTGGTTTGTAACTCCGCTCATGGGAGGCTGGCAGCTTTCTTTACTCCCATTTTAAAGATTTTAATAAATGTAGTTGTGATGTTAAAATCACCTCTAGTGTCTCAAGTTTTTATTACAATCCATTGTTTACGTATTCGAAATGTTCTTATATAGTTTCAATTCTCTGAGCTAACATATATCATTTATTAGTACTAGTGAAATAAAATTATATCCAAAAACATATATTTAGGCGACGAAAAAAACTATAAAATTGAAATCCAATAGTCAAAATTTTTTAACCAGTAGCTCACTATGAAAAAAAAAGTATCCTCAGCCCAATTACTGCCCAAAGAATAACATATTATTCTATGTACGCTTAACACCTGTTCGAATAAGGGGACTTACGTAAATGCATCAGAAAAGACTTATTTTAACTTGATATAGTCAAGTAACGGGTATTAACAAAATACAATGAAGAAAGTAGTGCACAAATACAGATAAAATAGAGCACAGATTATCCGCGAAATTGGGTGGCAATCGCGTATAACCCGAAAAAAAGAGTACAATGGGGTGCAGACATGAAATAAAATACGCAGTATATAAGTATAAATCCTCACTGTTAAAAATTTCGACAGAAGACTCTGTGTAATCTATTATCTTAAGTCTTACGTAAAATTACAGAGAAAAATAAACGGAGATGTTAAAAAACCTATTTTATACATTCATTTTAATAACTAATATTAATTTAGATAATTAATCGTGAGAATATATATCGGACTCGGTAAGCTTTATCGAAAGTATAAATAGTCATTTTTAATTTTAATAAAAAAATTAAACGATAAAATTCGGTAAAAAATACAGAATAAAGATTGAGAATATCGATTATTCACTTTTGACTAAGAATTACTGTAAATTCACACAGACTCTGGATAAATATTTACATTAAATTTACAGAATTTTTTAACAGTGCTACTTCTAAAGTAAAAAGATCCATTTCCTCCTAAAACCGTGAAAAAAATTCCAAGTAGACCTATAGGATTACGATGCACAATAAACATGTCAGTCATTTTCGTCCATCGCACTGTAGAACCTATTGTATTTTCCTTGTTCTTGGCTTGAATTAAAATTGGGTTTTTTCGAGGTTAGTAATTTAACTTTTTTTTTTTTTTTTTTTTTTCGCGGCTGTCGCATTCGCGGATAATCTGCACCACGGAT
Source organism: Salticus scenicus (assembly GCA_963930645.1). Classification (NCBI taxonomy): domain Eukaryota; kingdom Metazoa; phylum Arthropoda; class Arachnida; order Araneae; family Salticidae; genus Salticus; species Salticus scenicus. The sequence continues at coordinate 81,588,068 of OZ005652.1, read as the reverse complement.
CATCCACTCGCGGGTGATCGATGCTCTGTTGTATATATAATGTGATAGAAAAAAAGTTGAAATTCTAGATGAAATGATAAAAAATGTATTAAAGTTCAGTGCATTTTTGAATGATCATTTAAAAAGTGAATTTGGGTTTTCGTTAATACAAATGTTTCGCAAAAAAACAATGAAAAAGATAAAAATTGAAATTCATTAAAAAACTAAAATTGTATTTAAAATGTAGCTCTTGGTGAACGTATGGTAACAATCTTTTTTCCTTTAATTAAACTCTAAAGCCTGATTTTATTTGTCATTATACATCAGACCATACTTAAAATTTATAAGTATTACATTTATAAGTATTATACATCTATAAAATTTGACTGATAATTTTTAATTTTAAATTTAATGTGTTATACTACCTTGAAACTGAATCACTTGAGGATATGAAAAATGTTAACTCGGCATATTATTTATAGGAATATAGTTTTATTTTTTATTTTTTATTAATATTAAAGCCCCTTATGAGAGTAATATTGATTGGACTAATTATTCCAACTAAATTCTTTTGATTAATAGCTGCAGTATTTAAGTAAGTGTATTCCTGTTATAAAGAATTTTCTGTCGAGCATAATTTTTAATGATTCCTATAAAATGTGTTAAAAGCAGGTAACATAAAAGAAAGACATTACAATCAAAAAAATAAAATAAGCTATTTTTACCAAAATTATTTTATATTAATACTAATTCCTATTTGAATAAACCCAAATTATAACACATGTATAATGAATAGATTATAGGTATAAACATAATGCTCGGATTTTTTTAAAAATTCCCATTTTGTAATATGAATAAAATCAAGTATATTATTTTATTAAATTTTCTATATTGTAACATAAAATTCAAATATATAAAATATGCACCGCAATGCAGAATGATATATGTATATATGTATATATATATATATATATATATATATACAGAGAGAGAGAGAGAGAGAGAGAGAAACAGTCTGTTCAGTAGTAATATAATATTATCAGTGCAAACATTTGAAATTTAAAGATGATTTAATTTCAGTATTCAAACAATTATTCTGATCAAAAAAGAAGACCACGCAAATCAAACCAAAAAAGAAATAAAATCTAAAGGAATTATAGCAAAGTGGAATGAGAAAAAAGCATTATTTGCATTCTAACGTTATCAAGGGTCTGGTAGTATGCAAATATGCTAAAAAATTGATATTTGTCTGTCACAAAGAAAGCAAAAGCTAAGAATTTCTTTGTTCTCAGGCCCGAAACACCCATTGTAAATAAATCCAGAAAAAACGAAGATCAAAATAAAACTCATCAATACAAATTATAATCCAATAACCACTTAAAAACGTAGATGAAAATAAACTCACCACTACAAATATTAATCCAAAAATTACATAAAAAAAAATATTGAAAAAGAGGCAACTCATAGTTTATGGAAAACGCGACACATGAGAAATTTAACAATTAGATATTAGTTAAAATAGCACAGTTAGTCAGCTCAAAGTTAGCAGTGAACATGGAGTAAAATTAGAGAATTCACACACCTAAACATGTTGAATCCTTACGTAAATTAGGATTCATATTAATTATAGTAACATGAATAGTGCTGCTGCCATCTGCAGTAATGTTATGAAAATAATGAAAAAGTAAAATAAAATAAAATAAAATAAAATGAATTATCAATAAATGTATTATGAAAGTGTTGGAAAATGAAGCAAAAAAAAAAAAAAAAAAAACACTGATAAAAGTTTACAGTTTGCAAATATTCACATTGGTTGTTTTCTGCATTAAAATTTAAGAACAAGCACTCAAAATATAAACTAAATATCATTATAAGTATCTATTGGCTTTTCTAAGATAAATATATACTGTTCCATTACCTTAAGCAAATACGTTTTCCTTTGTAACGTTAATGAAAGTCAAATGTCTTTTGGAATGACATTATAGCCCAAAGCTATTTCCTCATTCTTTTCCAGAAAGTAATCAGTTACGACATTCTTTCTAAGAGGATTGTTAGAAGGATATTTCTGTACAGGAAATTATACAAAATTCTTCTGGTATGATAACAATGGAGTAATATTGAAGATTTTATATTTCTATATCATATACGTGGAACAACCATTGTTACACTGTGTTGAAAACTTTAAAAAAAAAAAAAAAGTATAGGTTCGAGCATAATAAATCTATTTCTTGATAATATACTTATTTTGGTACTGTTTTTCAAATAGTTAATTATATTATATATATTCCATAGCAGGTATATATTATGGAAGGTTTTTTATCGGAAACAGATGAATGTAGTAAATAAATGTATCTTGTAATATTAATATCATTAATAAAAATGTTATTAAAACAAATAACGTTATCTTATTTTCTTTTAAATAACTTGTTTGAAAAAAAAAAAATCACGTAAATTTACACGATAATATATTCGCAAATAAATTTGTGTATATATGCCGTCTAGTCGCAAAATCGGCCATCAAAAAAAAAAAAAAAAAAAAAAAAGGAAAAAGCTGATTTTTCCCCACATTTAGCCAAAGTAAGATAGTAACCAACATTCTTTAGTTTTACAATTTATAGCGCAGTATATTTGAAAACTCGAAATAATACGGCAGGACACGGGAAGGGAGGGGGTTATTCAAGTCTTCGTTTTGAATTTGGTCGACTCTGCAACAAACTTTGGCATCCGCCGGCTTTACAACAAACCAGATCTTAATTTCCGCTAAATTTAATATGAATATAATTTTTTATGGTTGGAGATACAAAAAATGTTTGTTCAATAAAATTTTATTAAAATAAATATTTTTTGATTTTCATTCAAAACTTAGTACATTTGGGGCATCGTTAACTGTCTTATTATTACCATTTTTGAAATAATTTCTAAAATTACAAATTTCCTGACAATTGCGTTTTGTTTTTAACACTAGACTCAATGTTAAAGTGTATGTGGAGGGCAACATAATAAAATCTGCTCGAAAATTTGCTTTTTAAACAATAAAATTAGCGGTTGTAGAAGGTGAAAAGGAAAATATCCATGTTCGGCTTTTTTTTTTTTTTTTTTTTTTCGCTTAGTGTAAATATGCTGTCTGCTAATGGTTATGAAACTTATTTTAAAATAAATCATTAGTGAAAAAGTTTTTTTTTTTTTTTTTTTTATGCAACTTTAATACATACCCAGAAAAATCAAAATAAGTTAATTCTACACCGTAAAAGAATTTTTATGTTATAGATACGTGAAGCAAACAAATACATAAAACAATCCAAATGTTATTTTGAAAGCAAAAAGAAATTACGTTATAAGATATAAATATAAGTAAGAACTTCCTTTTCTTCAATAAAGAAGTAAAAGAAAGAAACTTCCGCAGTTATTAGGTGCGTTAATGGTTCTCATGGGTAAAAAATCCAATTTCGTGCAGTTACAAAAATGTTAACTTTAAATGAAAGAAAAAAAAAAAAAAAAAACCTTTTTTTTTTTTTTTTTTTTTTTTTTTTTTTTTTTTTACTGTACGAGTTAAGAAAAAGTAATTTTTTAAAACTTTGCTAAAAATAGTACAGACATAATATATATATATATATATATATACACAGCTCTAAAAAGTTATAGGATATTGTAAGTATTATATAAACTAATAGTATAAGTGATTATTATTATTTATTTTATTATTATTTATTTTTTATTATTTATTTATTTATTTTATTTATTTATTTATTTATTTATTTATTGCAGAAAATTAAAGAAGAGAATCGCAACACCCAACAAAGGTCCTATTTAACGCTAACGGCTCGGAAACACCAAAATATGAATGTCACACTTTTTCAGAAACGCCATTGCTTGGCTAACGGTACCACAGTTTCAACTCAGACAGTCCGAAACTGACTACACGCTGTTGCAATGGGTCTGAACGGAAAACGATTAGAGCTCCATATTGAAGTATGTGGAGATCATTGGAGATACTAATATAGCTCATCTCCAACCCACCCCCCCCGCGCGCCTAATCTGACACTCCCGTTCACGAACGACGAATTGATACTATTGCCACAATCCTTCCAGATGAAAATGCGTCTGTTACTGGATTATCAGAAAAACGGGAATCATCAGATCAAAGAATATTGAGTCATTCCTTTCTCCTCAAATTCTCATGTTCTGTTGCCTTGTTTCCTACTTCTTTTATCGGTGAGCATACAGACCTACAGCATGGATCCGTTTTCGAAAAAATTTGTATCAAAACTGTGGTGTCAGTAGCCAAGAGAATGTGTTATTGTAGAGGTGTGGCATTCACATTTCGGTGTTTCCAAGCAGTTAGCTTTGAATATCGATCTTCATGGGGCGTTGTTGCACATCTACGACCTTGTCCCGCATTTTCAGTCTCCAAAAAACGGTATCAGATCCTGAAAATTACACTTTGTGAAACTCCAGTGGCTTCTATTAACTTAGCTTGTGTTTGCACCTGTACACTCTAACCGAGCAACTACTTTCTAAGCTTCTGAATTGGTTAAATGGCTTCATGGAGCCATCGCACTTATCGAAACAACGCATTTAATGAATGTCGATCATTCTATTATGTTTCGTCTTTCATTAAGTTGAAAGCCAAATTCAATCTCTGTCGCTAAAGCGTAGATTTAAACTCAAAACTTGCATACTCCGAAGTTTGAAAATGGGAAAAATTTGCATTTGTGACACTTTTACTCAAAAAAAAAAAAAAAAAAAAAATATATATATATATATATATATATATTATGCCGTTATTTTACATAAGACTTACAATAAGTTGAATCGGGGAAGACGTCGATTTGCTTAGTACAACCAGAAATTGAAATGATATCATAATGAAAAAATACACCATGATCTTCAATGTTTAATTAATTATGTATGTTTATCAATTTATTTCCCTGTATGTACACAATTCACTGATTAAAATAAAGTCGTTGTAATTGTGATATTTCTTTTTTATATATTTACTTTTCTAAAACTAATAAGGGTACAAGTTTGGATGATAGCCTGCACAACATTTTATTTAGTGCATATGATCACCATTACAATCTTCGTATTTCCTGCATTTAATGTAGAAGGCTAGGGAAGGCAATTGCTTCTCTGTGCTGGTGGATGCAACCGCTGGTGACAGTCGATTGCCTCTAGCTCTGATGGTGGGTGCAACCGCTGGTAACAGCCGATTGACTCTAGCTCTGCTGGTGGAAACAACTGCTAGTACAGGACTGTTGTCACATGCATCGTTTGGGAAAGCAGCAGCTGTGCCATAGCTGGAAGGAACAGAGATAGAACACGCATGATCTGGGATTGCTTGTGTGTTTTAAGGATAAATCCCAGTAACAGAAAGCGCAGAAGTCCCATTTCCTATTGTGGATGCCTTGCTCCAAGCAATTCAGGAGTGAGCTTTCAGGAGTGATATTTCCTGAAGTCTAGAAAGTTCATTAAAATAATATCATGAAATTTATAATTATTATAATATTATGATTATAATTTTTAATTCCTTTTATATTTTACACTTTCATATAGTACAGTGTATAAAATAAAACATAAAATTTAAAGGTCATTTAATTTGTTTCTGAACCATGTTACGTCGTCCCCAAGTATGGGGTGAAGATGCCACCCACGCTTATTTTCGTATTGCTGCAAGTTTAACCCCTTTCCGTACGATTTACCTCGACGAAACTTGGGCCCAAGTGTTATGGGTCAACGAGTGGTAAACAAGCCGGCAATTTCACGCTCTATTATTTCTCATTATCTCTGAGTCAAATGATTGTCACCCCTTTTTTAGCACTGGATTCGTTGAATTAGCACTTGCCAGATGCTTCCATGGTTTCATGAAATGTGGTCGAAGAATAATGTTTACGAGCCCGGCTTGTGATGTTTATGTTTGGCCTGGCTTTCTTTTCACGAGCCTTGCTCGTGATGTTTATGTTTTGGCCCGGCTGTCTGTTCACGAGCCTTGCTCGTGTTGTTTATGTTTGGGACAAAATCTTCATCACGAGTCAGACTCGTTAAATTACGGGATGGGGTTAAGACCGTTTCTGTTTACCTAACCTGCTGTGTGTAATAGAATAAGGAACTCACTTATATTGCTAATATTTCATTTAAAATAAAACATCTATCTAAGAGGTTTACTCACAAGGTCAATTGCTCAAGACATCAAAAATAATGACGATTGAAAGAGATAAATTGAGATAAGTTCGCAATTCACATGCTCAGCGCAACAAAACTTCTCGCACATGTTGGTCAGTGTTACAATCTGTTGACACATAAAATTTCTAGGAACAAACTTGCGTCTTCCCCCAACTTCCATCTTCTCCCGAATCACCTTAACCTTTAACTGTATTTAGCCGATATTATATATATATATATATATATATGTATGTATAGGATTTATATATGTATATATATATATGTATGTATAATATATATATATATATATATATATATATATATATATATATATACAGGGTGTGTAAGGTATTTGAGGACACTCGTATATGGGTTGTAATTTCTGGAGATTAAATATTTTCCTTCTTTTTCTTTTCAGAGTATCAATGAAAGATTATAAAGTAACACAAGAAATGAAGAGATATGCAGTTATCGTCGCTATATGCGCAAAATACACTAATTTAGAAATCTCGAACTTTCTCAACTGCGCCCGATCAATCGTATAAAAGATCCGATGCGAATTGGAAGCATCAGATGGCAATGTTGGAAGCGTTGCAAAACGCAAAAACATGAGAAACGTTCGGACATTATTAGAACACCAGAATTTTTGCAACAAGTACAGGAGAATATTGATGATGTTACCTTCGATGTTCATGAGAGCCGTTGCGAGGAAACTTAATGTATCAGAAGCCCTAATCCGTCTAGTGTGCCCGAGGACCTCCGTTATAAACCTTACGTTATGCGTAGAGGACAGTTTATGACGCCACAAACTCAGGATCAGAGACTCATTTGAACAAAACGTCTCCTGAACAAACTCAAGCCCCCCGAAGTTCCAAACATGTTGTGGTTTTTTTTGATGAAATTTTTTTCGATCAAGATCAAAAATAAATTGAAGAAATGACAGGGGGTTGTGCTCCGCTCCTACAGAGGTTCCTCGTGTTATGCACACGAAGTTTCCCGCAACTGTCATGGTTTTGGGGGTTGTGAGCAATGAAAGACACGTGATGCCACCCCACTTTTTTGAGGAAGGGCGTCGGATTAATGCTGCCACTTATATCAAGGTTTTAAAAGAATTTGTGAAACCGTGGATTGACAGTGTACGTAGAGATAGACCTTACATCTTCCAACAAGACTCTGTTCGAGCACACAAAGCCATGACAACTCAAGATTGGATGGCTGTCAATTTCCACGACCATATCACCCCAAATGTATGGCCACCTAGCTCCCCAGATCTTAACCCCCTGGATTACTATGTATGGGGCGAAGTTGAGCGAGAGACCTATAAACATCCCCATAACACTATTTCATTGTTCAAAGGTGCCATATCACCTACAATGATGAATACGAGCAAACAGCATTTGGTTCGGGCATGCAGACGTTTCCGACACCATATTGAGTCAGATATTGACGCTAATGGGGATTTTATTGAATAATTGTATAGTCAGAGAGTCAATTAACTTTGTGTAAAAATTTTATGTAAATATAATAAATTTTAAAAGAAATATGAATAAATTTTGTTTTATTCTCAATCTGTCCTCAAATACCTTACGCACCCTGTATATATATAAAGTTCTAAATGTGTCCTATCTCTGTGAGTGTGCGTCTGTGGATAGCATAGCGCAAAGACAGTAGCTCGGACAGTCACGTAATTCGACACGAAGGTTTGAAATTTAGATTAGTTTTCTTTTAATTAATTAAAATGCGAAAATAATAAACTCATAATAGCATTAAAACTACCCATTTAAATTTTGTCCGTATTTTAATTGTTGACAAAAAATTTAGGAATTTTTTTTTTCAACAGAAAAAAAAAATACATTTATTAACGGAACAATAAATAATTATTTAAAAAAAAAAAAAAAAAAAAATCATCTCAAAAAATTGAAGTCATTATCACTTTGAAAATTTTACACAAATTGAGAAAGTGCTAATATAGTTTATGATGCTAATATATGTTTTTATTTTTATTTTTTTTTCCCTGTAAAATTTTTGTTAAAAAAAAAAAAAAAAAAAAAAAAAAATCTGCCCACCACGTAACATTTGACTGCGTAGCGTTTCTCTGGTACTCTAAACTCTATGAACTATAAGTTTATTTTATAAGTCTTATTTATAAATCCTCCTGGGCGATTTTTTAAATTTTGTCGTTGTTCGAACGTTTTTCGCCAAGAAATTTAATTTAGCAACAACCATTCGTATCAAAAATATAAATAAATTATAAAATATTACAAAAAGCATAAATAAATAAATAAATAAATAAATAAACCAATAGTAGTCACACAAATGATCTATTTTTATCTGAGTAGATAATTTTATGGAAAAAAAAAAAAAGGGAGTTTTAAAATAGAAAAATTATTTAAGCAAGTACTATTTTAAACGTAAAAGACCATGAAAAATGTAAAGAGATTATGAAGAATTCTTATAAATTAACGAAAAGGTGTACCATAAAAGCATTAGCAAAATAATATTTCCCCTTTTATGCAAGAAATTATACAAAAAAAAATAATTTAAAAGCGATGTTATAATAATTAAAAAAAAAAAAAAAAACTTTTAGTCCTCTATACTAAACTAAATTCTGCTTTTGCCAGAATTTCATCAAAATTTTCTTCTTCCTCTTTTCTTTTTTTTTGAAAGAAAAATAAAAGAAAAATAATAATAATCAGTTTCAAAACGGACAGTATCGAAAAAGCTTGTATAATAATGTTGAATTAGGAAATAGAAAGCGCCCGTGCAAAATGAAATAATAAACAAAATTTCAAACATAGATTAAAAATAAATAAATAAATAAATAAATAAATAAATAAAACTACATTGAGAAAGGAAAGAAAAATAATCAATTAATTAAATATGTAAACTGATCATGGTACAGCTTGAATATAGCTCCTCTTGACGACTTTTGAAATTTATCGCAATTTTATACTAAAAGACATAATTTTATGTGATTATTATTATTATTATTATTATTATTATTATTATTATTATTATTATTTTTTTTTTGCTCTTTCTTCTCTTTTCTTTTTCTTTTCTTTCTTTTCTGTTTTTCAAAAAAAATATAAAATATTGAAAAATAGAAACGAAAGAAAATAAAATCACCAACTCAAACTTAAACTTATTTACCTTGTTTTATTTTTATTTATTTCTTTTTCCATTTTGCACGCGCGATTTTATTTCCTAATTCAAAAATTATTTAAAAAAAAAAAAAAAAAAATCGGTACTGTCCATTTCGGAACTGATTATTATTAATTTTCTTTTCTTTTCCTTTCAAAAAAAAAAAAAAAAAAAAAAAAAAGAAAAAAAAAAAAAGAAAGAAAGAAAGAAAAGGAGCATTTTGATGAAATTCTAGCAAAAGCAAAATTTAGTTTATTACGGAGGACAAGTAGTTTTTTTTTTTTTTTTTTTTTTTTTTTTTTTAAGAATTTTTTTTTTTTTTTTTTAATTATAACATCGCTTTCAAATTATTCATACATATTTTCGATAAACTTTCGATTTCGATAAATGTCCAACTATCGTAAAACTGGTATCATAAAATTTCGTAGATTGATACTAATAGTCCTCAGACCTAAAAAAAAAATCCATCTCTAATATTGCGCCAAAAATTTAACAGCCGCCCAGAGAGAGATTTAATAAAGTTATGTAGCAAATTTTATTATGTATGCACAATAACTTATATATGTAGCGTAATACTTATTTTTTGTTTGTTTTATATACCTGTGACTACACTAATTTATCATACAAATAAATAACCTGCTGTATGTGACAGCGCTTACACGCTGTCTAGCAGAAATACTTGATTAATTCAAATTAATTCTTAAATAAATAAATAAATATATCTTTAATGGTTTGTTTAAGTCCAATTATCTGGATTTCAAAGAAAATTTTAGTGCAGTGCCCCTAACTGATACAAATTCAGAATGCCGAGTTTGGTTTCCCTATCACTATTTGTTCTTTTATTTATGCTGATAACAAGTACATATATATATATATATATATATGTATATATATATATATATATATATCACTATGAAGTTAAATTATGATAAGGGGAAATATGAAAGGGGAAAGTAAAAACAACATTAATCATTTTAAAAATGTTAATCTACAACAAAATAAGTTAAATTTAACACTATTCAAGCTAAAAATTTCATTTATGCTGTCTTTTCTTCTTTAGTAGGTGGGAACACAGCTTTTAAAAGAACTATGAAGTACAATGTAGACCTATAGTAATTCATAGTTTTATTTCATAGTTTAAATTCATAGTTTTATTTTTGTATATAAATTTAGTGCTGCTTTAGCGCCTATTTTATGTAAATTAATAATTTTTATCATTTATTTTAAAGTTAATTTATATATATATATATATATATATATATGCATATATATGTGTGTGTGTGTGTGTGTACTTACACTGACAGACACACGCACAGACTCACCGCTGAATCTTCTTTTGGGGATTGAATTAACTCCAAAATGTGTACATACAACAATAACTCAGTTTAAAAAATTTTATCCTAAAACAATATTTTTACTAACATATATATGGATAACTGAAAGTACAAAACAACTCTGTTTAGCATTATCCGTTAATATTAAGGTTCAAAGGGTTCAAAAATGTTATTGAACTTATGTAGAAAGTTTCAATTTATCTGATTTACGGGAAATGTCACAGTTAAAGCTCTAACATAAAAGTTCAATAAGAACAACTTCCATCTTTTTTTTTTTTTTTTTTTTTGGGGGGGGGGGGGAAAGATAAAACGGTATTTAAGAACTTTTTCATAAAATATCTATAAATATAAGTTCTACCCAGAACGTTTTATATAATTTCTTATAATGAAAGTAGTTGATAGCATAAGTTCTGAAATATAATCTAACAAGCGTATGACTCAAAATTTGACGTCCTGCCGTTGTGTAAAACTCCAAGACAGCATTTTCTCTGGGGTATTCTTCTAGTACATCCACTTAATGCAAAATTATTTTCATTATTATTTTTGTTTTCAATTTAAATGTCTGTGTTACTTATGTAAAAGTCCCCAACATCATTTTAAGACTTTCCTAATGTATTTTACAGAATAAAGAGGAGTTATCATAATCTTAGAATTAAATATATATATACATGTATGTATATTAATGACATGCATGAATATAAATTTCATAAATGGGCTTTATTAGTCAAATTTTAGACTGAAATATTTATTTATTCCTTTTTCACTTTAATTAGGGGGAGGAGGGGAGTCAGAGTTAGGACGAATAATGTATCCATACATTTAAATTTATTTCATTTAATATCAAAAACTTTATTTAGCAAGTGTACCTCATACTCCTTATCAAATAGCCAAAATATTTTGCATCATTGAATCTTTACCTTCAAAATCACACATTTAGAAAGAGAATGACTTCGCAGGAGCTTTTCACTGACAAAAGAAAAACTTAGGAATTTTTATAATTAAGAAATGTTATGATCGTGACCAAACAGTTTTTAAAGAACTTTTATTAAAAAAGTTGTTACCACACAGTTTTTGTAAGAACTTTTATTTTAGTATTTTTATTTTAAAAATCTTTATTTTAAATTAAAAAGGTACTATACAACAAAGTATTTCACATAAAAGGTCTTGAATAAACTGTTTCAAAATTTTTTCTAGGAAATGTATAAATTAGAAAAATATCAATCAAATTTAAAAATAAAAATGCAAAGTTATTTTGCAGCATTGAATGTTTCTTTAAATGGTGCAAATAATTTTAAACGAATAGCAAGTTCTTCAGCCATAATTTAAAGATTAATTTATTTAGCAATTACATGAAAAAATAAAATTATTTCTTTAATAAAACAAATAGATTTTCATATCAATATTTCTGTTCTCCAAGACACTTCCTAAACGCTCATACATACAGAGATTATATTATGTAATTAACTAGTTTTCGGTAAATATTTCAAAAATAAAATAAATAAACAAATAAAATAAAATAAATAAATAAGTAAATATACTTCATTTAATATGATTATTAATTGTGGTGCTATAATTTGTCGGATATGAATAACTCTTTTTTTTTTTTTTTTTTTTTTTTTTTGTAATAAAATAAAGTATACTCATAGATTTAATATTTATATTGAAATGTTTAATATATTTGTATTTTTATAAGAAATAGACTGCAATTCAAAATATACTTAAAATATTTCTTTATAATATTCGATTTTAATAAATCCTGTTATTCCTTTTAGGTTTTTTTTTTTTTTTTTTTAAGTACATGTTGCAGACAGAATGTCGTGATATAAATATCATATATAAAGATTCATTTTTGAATTGTAATGATATATTTTCCAAACATTATATTTTTTCATTACTGTCTGACTGTATCTATTCTTAATGAAAAATATATTGTAAATTTTTATGTTCGATAAAATAAATTCATTGTGGTTTATTGATGTCCCGCTTGTTAAAAAAATAAAAATAATGTTTTATGTAATTCGAAATATATTAATACTGAAAACATCAACTTAGATTTTTTGTAATAAAGCAGAAATCCTCAGAGAAAACAAAATTTCTTCTTTATGAGTACTCATGTCATTTCTTGAATAAATCTAAACTATCTCATTGCTTTAAGCAAGAAAGATATCCGTTCTGTTGTTAATGAAAGTCAAATATTTCTAGTGATATATGTCCTGAAGTCATTTCTCTCGTTCCATCATGAAAATAATCAGTTTCTGTATTATTTTTCTACAATGACAAATTTATCGCACGAATTAGTAAACGATTCCTATTCGCCATAAAAGAAATATTTTAAACTGAAATATAAAACACACATGCATTGTTTTAAATTTTGAAATCCGAAATATGCTGACAATATTGAAATTTGTGCATTTAACAATTATTAAAATCTTTAAACATAAATTTTTATAAAATTCATTTCCATATTATTAAATATATATGTAGGGAGTGAATGGGTTTTACGTCACACTTGTGATACGATATGGACAACTGGTGGCAGTGCAACGACACTCCTAAGGGTGGTCAGGAGACATTCTAAATATATATGTAAAGCAGCCTGGCAGTAAATGCATCGAGTTCGTAATTAAAAGATTGCGGGTTCAATACCTAAACTGGCCAAATACCATCGTATATATTAATGGTGTCTAGTGCACGTAAAATTCGTCCTTGCCGCAATATCATACAGTCGGTAACAAAAGTATCTGAACACTAGCAAAAATTCCTATATGGAATAGTAAATACATTTTTGTTAAACAAATGCTTGTCGAATCATGTTCTTAGACTAGCTAAGAACATGATTCGACAAGGATTTACTTGACAAAACAGTATTAACTCTCTTTTTTTTACATAGGAATTTTCGCTAGTGTTCAGATACTTTTGTTACCGACTGCACATTTTCCTATCCAAAAATGTACATCTCGAGGTTACCGAAGTATAAGAACCATACCTTCTGTAAAAGGTCAAAGTACTGATGGCATGTCTCCGGAGTACCCTTATGGGTGAGTTAAAGACCGTGGTCTAATGTCCATGACCCTTTCCGACCCAGGTTGTACGATCATTAAGGTTAGACATCCACTTACATTTTTGAATCTGGAACGTTCGTATGTAATAAAATTAGGAAATGAACAATCGAACTAATTAGCAGAAAATGTGAAGTACAATTTTCAATCAACAAATATCGGTTATAGTCGAATGTAATGTTTTAAGGTAAAAATGTTTCGGGCCGAGAAGTGATAACAGAGCACAAGTGTGAAATAAAACACACTGAACATTAAGCTCAACCAGATGAAGAAAAGAAATTTTTACAACAAGGAAGAAAATGCAATATATATTGGGAGTTGTAAGGAGTGAGGTATACCTGAAAATAGTTTATCAATCAGTACACCGTGTTTGTGTGTGTTATGAGATAGAAACTGGTTCATAATTATTTTGTAGATGCAGAGATAGAAAAAAATAGCACTGAAGGTGTAATTTCAAAGTTAAAAAATGTCATACCATAAGCAATTTATTTGCCACTATATTAGTTATTCCTTTACCATGGAAAAAGCATATTAATTAATATGTTTAGTTTTCGTGGAAGAAATCGTGTCGAAAAACACACGGAAATTTCAGAATTCAGGATTTTAAATTTGGCGATCTTGTTGTTAACGCTCGAGAATGTAGCGGCTTAAGATTGAAGGTTAAGCATGAATATTTGCAAACACTGTTCAATGCAGAGGTTTCTCAGACACAACATTAACTTTTTTTTTTTTTTTAACAATTATGAATATGACAAACAATGAATTTTAAAAATAAAAACTATTTTATTTACGAAACAAAATTTTAGTTAAAATGCATTTGAAAACAAAAAAAATACATTTTAAAATAAATAAAATTTAGACGTTTCGGAACCCGTCCGGGTTTCCTCATCGGTATCACTACAACATAATTTGCAAGCATTACATGAATACCGAAAGAATTTATAGAAGTACAGAATATTGAGGAGCCTGTGCGCATGCTTCATTGATAGTGTGGAGATGGCTAGCAGTGTGCCAACACTTAACGAAAATATATGACTTATAATTAACATAACCAGAATTTAGACATTTTATATCATCAAAGTCAGGAATATGGACGGTTTATATTGAATGGATTACAATTTTAGAATTTTGGTTGCAACTTTTATATGATCGTCTGTACTTCCGTAGTCTAATTCTTGCTGTACGGCCAGGTTCACCTATATAAACATATTTACAATTTTTACAAGGAATTAAATATATTACGCCAGTTAGATCCAAAAAAGGGGTTACAGGTTTAAAGCTAAAAAGAAAGGTTTTAATTGTTTAACCGGCCGGAAAGCAGTATAAAAATATTATGTGGTTTAAGTAATTTAGAAATAAGTTCTGAAGTAAAACCATAAAACTGGCCGTACAGCATGAATTAGACTACAGGCGCACATATGATCACATAAAATTGCAATCAAAATTCTAAAACTGTAATCCATTCAATAGAAAACAAATATATTCCTGACTTCGATAATGTAAAACTTATAAATTCTGGTTGTGATAATTATAAATTTCGTATTTTCCTTGAGAGTTGACACACTGTCAGCCATCTCCACACTATCAATGAAGCATGCGCACTGGCTCCTCAATATTCTGTACTTCTATAAATTCATTGAGTATTCATGTAATGCTTGCAAATTATGTTGTACTGACACTGATGAGAAAAACCGGATGGGCTTCGAAAAATCAAAATTTTATTTGCTTTTAAATGTATTTTAACTAAAATTTTGTTTCGTAAATAAAATAGTTTATATATATATATATATATATATATATAGTTGAGACGTTTTCATGTTTGTGTACGTTAATGATTTTTAAGTGAATAAAAGAATGGGAAGGATTAAGAAAGAAGAAATATGCATAGCACATACATTGAGCCAAATGAATCCGGATAAGAGTGTACTAAGGCGCCCGATTCTTCTAAACAGCGACACCTAAAATCTTTCTTGTAGGAAATCGTAGTGGGAGATGAAAATTGGAAATATTGTAACAATCTCAAATTAAAAAAAAGAAAAGGGGTAATTCGCGGTAAACTAACAACTTCAAGGCTGGAACGAACCATTCAATGTGGAAAAGTTATCCCATGAGTACTGGTGTGATATAATGGATGCTCTCCATTACGAATTGTCGTCGCCTAATGTAAGTGTAATTACTGTACACTACAAGTAACAATATTTGCAATTGAACCAGGAAATCAGATGTAACGTCCATTTATTCGCAAGAGTTTTCAACCCGTGATAGTGCTTCTTGAGAATACAAGGCCTCGCGTTCCAAAACCTATGAAGAATACGTTAGTAACACTTGACTAGGAAGCTTTAAAACACTAGGCATATAGCCCCGTTTCATTCCCTTCGAATCACGATTTGTTTCACTCGATTAGCTGTATGTCTCCTTCTATACACATTCGGAAAAATGTACGCAAATGAGCAGACGAATTCATTATGTCAAAATACAAATCTTTCTCCACTGCCGTGACCCTTCAACTGCTCGATCACAGAATGTGTTACATAATTGTGAATAATATTTTGATTAATGAAAGTATCATTCTCAGCTCTTAATTACATATTCATGTCTCTGAAATAATATGTATATTGAGTGTAGTAATAAGATTTATTTATTTATTTTGTAATAAGATTTATTTATTTATATTGAATAAATTCCATTACTACATTCAATATATATATATATATATATATATATTGAATCCTTCAATTATTATTATTATGATTTCGGATTTTTTAATTATATTACGATACTCTCTTCAAATGTATTAAAAAGTTAAAATCAATTACAGGAATGTGAATTTTAATCTGTTACAATACATCATTTTACTTTCAGTCTAAGGAAATTTCTTGTTTATTTCATAATATTTTAGTTTATTTATTATTATTATTATTATTATTATTTATAAATTCATGTATCTTCAAAAATAAAAATAAAAATTGCAAACAAACCGAATGCAAAACAATGTTGCTCTATACTTATTCATTGCATTTTATTTACAACTTAATATAGTAGTTACTGAATTTGAGAGAAATATTTTATTATAGTAGTGCATTATATAGGATGATATTGTCTTTATATATATATATATATTAATTAAGAAATGTTTTAAATGAAAATAATACTATCCCATCTCTAAAAATGAATTCCTGGAAATGAAAAATGACTTTTTGAAAAAGGATACTCTAAGAAAATACATATTAATGAAGATGTCAGAAGAATGGAATAAATTTACCACTAAAATATTCAATTTTCAAGAAGTGACTTAGTTAAAGGAAAAAAAAATAATAATAATTTGATTGAGGCATCAAATATTTTTCTTTAAAAGCTTTTTGGTGTTAAAGGAAATTCTGACATATTATTTCATTAAATAACGTTTATTTAATAAATTGGGAGCAAACAATCAAGTACGTAAATGGTCTAAAAAATATTAAAATAAAATTTATCATCTATAAAATAACCTTACATGTAATATTATTTCTGAAAAAAAAAAAAAAAAAAAAAAAACTTAAATTATTTTACTTAAAATAATGAGATCGTATTTTGTTACTTTTTAAACCTAAAATTTACATGTTAATTTAGAAAAATTGTGAAAAGATGTCCTTGCTTTATTTTTTATTTTATTTTTTCAAAAACTTCTTCGAATGTAATAATAATAATAATAGTAATAATAAAAGATAATGAACGCAATTAAATAAAAAAAAAGTAAAAAAAAAAAAAAAAAAAAACTATTAAAAAATGTATTATCAACATCATCTTGATATTTCCTGTTACAAAACACGCACTGTCGGTAGCAAAATTATTGAATCACACATCCACAATTTTCGTAAATTTTATTTTAGTTTCGTCGGTAATTTTTATCATCAACTTACTGTTTTATAAATAGTATAAGATTAAGATCATGACTCGGCAAATATTTGCTTTAAAAAAAAAAAAAAAAACTACATTTGGTGCGCATCCTTTAAGTAGGAATTATAGCTAGTGCTTCAGTGGTTTTGCTAAAGATTGTACATAATCAATGCAATGCAACGTTTATGGGGAATGTGCAATATAGAGATTCGTTGTCCATTTGATGTATCAAACTGTAGATATAACGTTTATTTCATAACAAAAATATTTTAGAAAAATATGTACATTCTAATCATTTTTTTTTAAACTTATTTATGGTAGAGAGGAACTGTTCGTGAACATTCGTCCAACATTATCCCTCCTGACCAGATTTTATTTAGCATGCCCAGATTCGTGGATGAAAATACACGATAGGGATATTGTATACTGCACCGAACAACACAAGGTCTTCAGGAATGGTCTTGCCGGACCACTGTTCGAATCGTGACAAATAGCAAACAAGAAGATGTTACGAGCAAGCAGCATCTTTTTTTTTGCAAAGATTCGACCAATGTGATTCTAAACAATTAAAAAAAAACAGGGCAGGGATTAAAATGTGTAATAAATTCAGCACTTCCCAACGCGAGCGGTAATCGAATGGTCCCTAAGAAAGATCTATTACGAGCAGTATGTGAACCACCATGCCGAAAGGAGTCGGATCCAGGAGCCAGAGATAGACTTGAGAATTAAAATTTAAAATACGGCAACGGGCTCTTGTACACAAATTAATGAAAGCTCAAGACGTATGCTTTTAATTTTCTAGGTTTAGATTTCGGAGATTGCTGTTGATTTCAAAAGGAATGTAAAAGGAATTGTTTCTAGGAAACGTCACTTTGGGTAGAGGAATAATAGAAGAAAAAAAGTATTTCTTTATTTGTTTATTTTACTTTTTATGATGTGATATTTCCTTCTTTGGCTGCTTACTTACAGTTCTTAGATAATATATATATATATATACATATTCATATTTTAAAAATTTGTTATTTCTATTTAAATTATTTTATTATTATTATTATGAATATTATTACTATTTTCATACTTAGGGAGATCGGATGTACTCTAGATATAAACATATTTACTTTTTAGTGTTTTAATGTAAAATATAAGATGCGGAAATGCTTATTGTTGAACTTTATTTCACATAACTTTTCTTTAAGAGTTTTTATTATTTTATCGTAATCACATTTCATAGAAAACCAATCTAATAATAAAGTGGTATAAATAAAGGGGGAATTAAAAAGGCTTCGAAATAAAGCAAAATGTTGTCATCTTTGCATTATGCTACGTGTAACAGTATAGATGGTCTAGGGCAGGGCCCGAAATTTCAACTTAGATTACACTCGCTGAAAAAAAAAGTTACTCGCCACAAAATATGATTAACGTACTCTATTTTTTACGTATAACGTGACCAGAATTTTTTGTTGGAAAAAGAGAAAAAAATACGCATTGTCTTTTATTTTATAATAAAATGGAAGATATTCAATTTTGAAAAGTGGTTATTTAGAGGACACAAAATTGAATGAAAACGAATATAAAAACAAATTCAAAAGCTACTTTACCAAATTATGAAACATTTTTATCTCAAATGATGAATTTGGATCAGTACACTTTAATTTAAATTGATAATATACGGAAACGAGAGGAAAAATCCCTAATTTTTATAGGTGTCACTGAACAATATAGATTTATTTATTTATTTATTTATTAATATTTGCTTAAAAAAAAAAAAAAAAAAGAAAAGAAAAGAAAAGAAAAAAAAATTGTTACTTTCATGCAGTTACATAAAAATGTTGGCAGGCATTTTTTTTTTTTTTTTTTTTTTTTTTTTTATCGTAATCATAAATAAATAAATAAATATAAATAAATAAATAAAATGGAATTGGCAAATGAAAAAAATAAAATTAATATTTGGCAGATGAAACGATTTGTTTTAACGAACAGTCATTCTTTATCAACATTTTATAAAAGTTCTCACAAGTATAACCTAAATTAGTCTTAGTGGTTAATAAGTTTTTAAAGTAGGTGTAAAAAAAAAGGTCATGTCTACATTTTGTTCATTGAAAAAAACAGTCGCTTTGTGGGAGTGTTTTTGCCAGGAGGACATACAATGAATTCAACTAACTTTTGCGTATTTTTGTGAGGTGGTGGTAGTATTATCAAGGCCAGTTGTGTGAACTAGGGCCCTAGTCCTGCGTAGGAGAGTTCTCCGTGGAGTCTTTGTAAGAGATCCTAACCTATATTTACGCTAGTTTCGGAGAAAAACACAGAAAACTCCTAACGCTAAGCCAACGTGCGCGACCAGCTATCGAACCCAGCACCTCACGTATACCAGCTTCGAGAACAGAAACTCTCGGTTACTAGTGGGCCTATTTTTATAAGGAATATTATTCATGCAAAAGTGAGAACACACTTCAACCCACTGCTTATCAACCAGAGCACCACCTTCTTAATGATTTCATAACAATTTCAATAGTGATTCCGTGATCTGGATCAAAGAACCGTATAATTATAGGGAATACTTTTATTTATCTGTGATTCGAAGAATCTGAATGGATATAAACCATAATATGTTTTGGCAAATTTATTAGAAAGTTGTTCTTTTGCGAACCTGACGCAGAAAAAAGTTAGAGTTAATCGTTCGATACAGCCAACAGCCGATTGAGCTTCCCAGTTTTGCGAATTTTTTTTAAATAAGGACTAAATCCTTTTCAATTCAAAAAGAGAACAGACGACGAAAAACGTAAAAAAGAGGACTTTTTAGTACGGTAATGTTTTTTTTTTTCGTTCAAGAGGACAGAGCGTAGAAAAAGTGGACCGTCCTCTTAGCAAGATGATGTCTGGTTACCTTACCTACGATTAGCATGGTTTTAAGTTTTTAAATCATTTTTTTTTTGTAGCTCCGTATGCTGTAAGAATTCTATCTGCATTTAGACGGAAATTTTACTCGCCACAGTAAAATTTCCACTGGCGAGTGGAAGTTCCGCGCCCTGGTCTAGGGAGTGTTTTTAAACTGCACCAGGATAATTTGAATTTGTTTTATTTTGGAATTTAATATACGATATCTGAGTAAATTCAATATCTACTGCAACGAAGAAATAAATAGACGTGTTAAGCGCAATAGTGTGTTATGGCTGCAATCATAACATTTTGTAAGTATAGCAGTGTCTGGCGTATTCACAGAGAGCAGAGCGCAAACTATGGAATCTATGCAAAAAGGTTCTTAAAGGGTCATGTGAAATGGATTCAGATTAAATTAAATTTGAAGACTAAGAAATGATGATTTTTTTTTAAATTGTTCAAAAAGACGCGCTGGTTTAACACATGTGTGCTGCGACATTCAGAGTAATGCCACAATACACCTATCATTTAAGCAATATTCTACTGATCTGTTTTTTATGCGTATAACTAGTTGGTTTTAGCTTTATGTACGCAAATAACATGCATAGTTTAGAAGCTATCACTAGGTACTATTTTTAATTCATGGAACCAATTAAGTGCAAACAACTCTAAAGTTTTCTTAATTGCGTGGAGTTCTGCTCGAAATACAAAAGTGTAATTATTTAATATACATACAGACAAAGGTGAATATGGTTGAGTTACTTGCTAAGGCCCCAAATGCATCCTCTATACCAGTATCTCTTTCCGAACCATCGGTATAAAGAATTAACTGTTGGTCGAAAGATCTTAACCTCTGTACAACAAATACTACCATTGTTTATACTTCCCGTACAGCACAAAATGTTCCAGAAATATAACAATCATATGACATCGAAACGTTTTAAATATTTCAGAAACGTTTCAAAATGTTCAGTTTACTGTCCGAGATCGTCACAAAAATACGGATACGTAACAAAAATGTTTCAATCACTTAACAGTTAGAACATCGAAAGGGGCGTAAGTTTCAGAAAGGTATCAGAGAGTATATTTAAATGTGTTACGTTTTTGAAAATTTGTAAACTTTTTGCAACATAACTGAAACATTCTGTTCTGTGTGGGTTACATGCCTGATTAATATATTTAAAACTTAATATCGGAAAGATCACGTTCACTTTGTCACATTGTAAAAATCCTTATTAGTGTAAATACAGCGAATTGTTTTCGGAAATATAATACTTTTTGGTTTGCACAAGTTAAGCGAGTATTACCAGTGGTTTAAATTTCAGTTTAAATCAAAGAAACTTTATTTAATTTTATAAACACAATAAATTTTATTAATAAAGGAAATAATCTTAATTTCTTTATCTATTAAAGAAAAATTCGTAGTTTTTTGCGAATATCTTTAAATCAGTAATAAAATAAATAAATAAATAAATAAAATAACAGATTTAATCCACATGGAGTTTCAATGAATAATTGCAAGAATGATTAATTTTGATCCATTTGGTTTTTGATGTGAATTTTCTAAAAGTAGCTAATTGTAGATTTGTAATAATGTATCTTTTATAAACTAATACTTTGCGACATGCAGTGTTCCCACAAAAAATGTTCAGATTAAAAAGCTTTTTCGAATGATGTATGGTTTATGTTTCATTAAGAAAAAAAGGAAAAGAAAAAGAAAGAAAGAAAGAAAAATCTCATGTATACCAATTACATTAATATTATATTATTATTAGATAGGCTCACATGAGTTTATTTGAAATCGGTCGGTTTAATGTAAGTTAATTTATGATCAAATACATTTTTAACTAATATATTATAGTATAAAGTATTCTACCAAAAATGTTCAGTTTAAAAACTGTTTCTAATCATATAAGATATATGTTAGTTTAATTTAAAAACAGAACATCCATTGCATTAAAATAAAATGGCCGTCACAGTTTCATTTTATTTATTTATTTTTATTTTTTTTTTATTTTTATTTATTAATTTATCTATTTTTGAGAGTTTGCCCAAGGCAATCTTCGTTCTCTTTATTAATATTATATAGTATTTTACAATAAGTTTTTAAAGATTTTAAAATTAATATCTGAAAGATCAAATTCACTTTGTCACATTAGGAAAACCATTATTAATGTAAATACAGGGAATTGCTTTCAGAACTATAATATTTCTTTGTTTGCCCAAGTGGAACGAGAATTACCAGTTATCATATCAGCGATGATAAGTATTCAATATTTATTACTACTTTCTGTAATTGAACTTGAACAAATTTTGTTTTACATAAAGTATTCTTAAGGAAAACATGATTTTAAATGATACAGCGAATTTTATACAACATATTTTTATTTAAAAGTGCTATTTTACACTACAATACGCTCATTTTATTAAAATTCATACAGCTATTTATTTACTTGTTCATTTTTAAATTTAAAGTTCGTATTAATTTACTTTTTTCACTATATAAAAATTAATTTAGTATAAAGATGTAAATCTTTATAATTCATACAAGTATAAGTGACGTAATCTCAATTAAAGTTTAATATATATATATACATTTATTTATTTAAAAGATAAAAATGTAATATTTAATGTTACAATCACAAACCGGAGTTAAACAAATATCCTTCTGTATAAATCTTATTTGAAGAAATAAGATTTATATAAATACATATATTTTTATATGATTCCTTATTTTTCATATCCGTTTGTTACAAATATATTTTAAAATGTCATCATCTACATGCGATGCAATTGTTTTATTAAAAATCAGGTATTTATTTACATTTTAAAATATTAGAGAAAAGTTACTTGTAAGATAACATTATATCTTGTATTAAAATAAATTAATCAATTGCGCGTTTCGGCAAATGAAAAATGACTTTCTTGGAAAAAAAAAAAAATCTTACAAAATAAATACTGAGGAAATTTTCAGAAGTATAAGATAAGTTTACCGATAAAATATTCCTACAACTCTTAAAAAGTGTCTTAATAAAAGAAAAATTATTACTTGAGAGAGAGTTGCAATATTTTCCTTTAAAAGCTTTTTGGTGTTAAAGGATATTCATGCATTTACTTTTTTTTCTAATGACTTCTATACCAATAACTTATAAAGCGTAAAACATGAATGTTATGAAGAAATATTATTATTTAAATGAAATATTTCACATCCTAATTAACTTACCGAAAAAGTATCCCTTCTAATAAAATTTTTAAAATATAAATATTATTATTTACTTTTTGTAAAGAAAAATTTATGAAAACTAAAACATGGTTTTTATAAAGAAATATTATAATTTTATTAAAATATTTTACATCTTAATTAACCTTACAGAAAAATATCTATTCTAAAAAGTATTAAAATATCAATATTATTTTTACTTCAGTAAAGAAAGTATATTTCATTAATATGTAGGACACAAAAATATTAGTTACGGTTTATATCAGTTCTCTAAAACTATTGCATAAAGCAGTAAAATACGAATATAGTAATCAACATAAAAATTATAAAATTATTATTGTTATTATTAATATTATTACTTTACATGTTATTTAACCTAACAGGAAGTTTTAATAATAAAAAAAACTTAAATAAATGAAGCATATTTTGTTAACCTTTGTATAAAACACATAATTTTGTTTCCATTATATTCGGTTTTTCACAATTTTGGAAAAAAAAAAAAAAAAAAAATAGAGTGGAATACCTTATATGTATTTCCTAATAATATGTTAATTCCTTAGTATAGATTTATATTTTTTTCTTTTAAGGCTTTTTTTCTTTTAAGGTTTATTACATTTTTCAAATTCTGATTGAGTACCCATTGCTTCATAATATCCACATGTCCCTTATTTTCAGTTATCTTTCATTTTCTATCATAAAATCTGTTATGTATTATATATATATTCACGCACATTACTATAACTAAAATCTACTAAAATAAACTCAAATTGTATTAAAAAATGAAATTCTCTGTAAAGTTGTATAATTATACTAAAATAGTCATTAATAGAATATATATATATATATATATATATATATATATATATATATATTTCCCAAATATATATTTATATATTTTCCCATATATATATTTCCCATTATATTTTCCCATATATATATTTCCTGTATTTAATATAAACAATACATCCTGTCTGCGAACGCCATAAAATATGTTACAACGCCATTCAAAGCGAGTCTTCTAGACTCTTTGAAATATAAAGATTGCAGGCTATTTCATTTAATCAAAATAATTATTTAATATTTTCGAAGCATTTTAATTTCAAGGTAATAATCTTCAAACTGATATTTTAATATTCTTCTTACCTGTAAAATTCTTCGACGTCAAAAAATGAAGACGAAAAATATCCAAGTTTCTCTACAAAACAACAGCTTCTTCTTTGAGACGATAAAATATAGACAGTTTATTAAATAAAATATTTACATGACGAAAAAACACTATTTACAAAAGGTATTTACATATTCGAAATTTTCGGAACATCCATTTCTTTCTATCTATACCAATACTATTTCTAAAATTATACTTTGAGAAAAATGGATTTATAATAAAACTAATCTAATCTATCAGCTACTTTTTCTATTTCTTTAACTGTAGCTCTATGAATAATAAAATTAGGCCAAAAAGGCCCCAAGAGCATTCTATTTCATTGTGTTGCTCTCTTCACTAAAGACAAACTAAAACCAAAACTAATGTCCCGCGAGAGTAAACAAAAAATGTTCTTCGAATCTCATCTCAACGGGACCTCTGGCGCCCTCTAGTGAGGCAAATGTATACCAATACCTAACATTAGCAGTCGAATCATCTGTTATTTATATTAAAAATGAAATATATTAATCAAAAACTCGCAACGTTTGGGACATTTCCTTCACATAAGCCTCAAATATATATATAATTCTGTAAGAAAATTATCTATCTAACAAATAACAACAAAATGATTTAATAAAATATTTTCGCTACAGTCATTAGAATGGATTACCTATCTGCTATCATTGACAGAAAAAATAAGGGTCTTTAAAAATGTTTTGAATATTTTCTTCGGACGTTATGACAGTTTATTATTTTCGTTTAAAGTTCTCACTCCCACTAAATCATGAGAAAACCATGATATTTATGGATACCGTAGAAGAGAGTTTCATCAATTGGTAGGATACTTCTTTTGGATTTAGAAAATGAGTTCGTGAGAAATAGGAATATCCAGGTTGTCAACTTTTTAATTTAAAATGGGAACAATTCCTTTGACAATCCATTGCATTGGTTTTCTCTAAACAAGCAGTTTTTGAAATATGTTTTGTCTTAACATATTTTTATTCATGTATCATTAAATATGCTAAACATTGTTCACACATTTATCTCTATAAAATTGGATAACGTCGGAATTTCTGGGTACTGTAAAAGAGGTACTCAGTGAATCTATATGGGAATCTCGTGTTATTTTATAAAATTTTGGTGAGGGGTATAACTAGGGTGAGATTTTAACTAAGGAAAATAATTTTGAAATTTTAATAGTTTGTCACCTATTGAAAGGTCTTCATAAGACAGACATTGAAAAAAAATATGAAAATTTTTAAGGAACATATGAATGATAAACTTCTTTTTCTTAAGTCGTAGGGAACACCTCCGAACTATAAAAGTCGTGTAAATATAATTTAATAGAAGATTTTCGACGGACTAAGAATTCCCCTCTTTTGAGACAAGTTTTTAATCGTAGTTCTCTCAATGCCTCCATAACGAAAAAAAAAAAAAAATCCCGTTAATAAATATAGTTTTTTTTTTTTTTTTTTTTTTCTTTTAAAGGACATCTACTGTGTGCCTGAAATCGGGGGTCGCAATCCGCGCTTGTTATTTAGGCTTCTTTAGAAATTTCCACATCTTTTGATTCCACTCTTTTTATACAACAATATATGTCCTATTTTATCCCGTCACACTGCTTTAAAAATGCAATAAATATTTTTGTATAAAAGTAGTGGTAACAAAAAAAAAATTTCCTCTTTGAAAATGTCCTCTAAAATCTGCGTGGACAATGGTTCCAGCTCAGCTGAAATATAGCGCTGAGTCTAAGTTTGTAAATTGTTCAATCAGATATAATATTCTTAAAGAAAACTCCGAAAAAAAACGATTTTTTTTTTTTTTTTTTTTTTTATGTTTGTTTTGACATTTCTTACAAGCTAACAAAGAACTTCCCATTTGAAATTTCAAAATTTCTCCTCCCCCTGTCCACTTGGATTTCCTTGTTTTCCTCCAGGTTCATTTATTTAAAACAAATAAATTCTCCCTGAAATTGACTAAGCACTTTTTTACAATATTGGGAATTTCCGAGATTTTCTCAATGTTCAGTAAGAACATGAAAACTTTGAACAAAAAATACAGTGACACACAATTTCTCAAAAAAGTATAGTAGGACGAAAGATTGCTTGACAAAATGTTTGTTTTGACAAAAAAAAAAACCTTTCCATTTGATTTTTTTTTAAATATGTCGTCCTTGTTGCTCTTTCTGCCTCCGAACAAGAAACAATTGTATATATATATATATATATATATATATATATAAAATTATGTCGCAATCTTTCGCTCAATCTTTTTTTTAATACATATCTCTACAAATCAATCACCTTGAGATTTCAAAATCATTCTCAGCTTCATATTTTAAACAATTATAGACATTTTTAAAATTCATTTAATATATTTTTCATGCATTTTCAAGAAACGTCATCATTAGCTAAAAACAAGAATTAAAATCGAAAAATATTAGCAGTTTTCAGTTGTGCATTTAATTGGATAAATTAAAATAAATACGTATTTGAAAAAAATAAAAATAATAAAAAAAATAAAAAAATAAAAAATAAAAAATCGTAAAATCAGTCATTATAGTTACGACTGGATACAATTTTATGAAACACTTCAATCATTCTAAAGTATGCATTTCCTCTTAATCTACTAATTTCAAATAAAATTTGTAAAATATATAGAATCAATGATACGTGTACTTTAATCGAAAGTGACAGAAGTCCCATAACAAATCTCTTTAAAATTGTATTCCATACATTCTAAATTCGTTTTTTCACATGAAATGTTTCTAATTTTATCAATGTAGCAGAATTTTAAATGATAAAATCGATGATTACGGATATTTTCTAAAAATATTACTGGTAAATAATTTGTAACTAATTGCTTCAAATTTCACAGAAGCGTTCCGGATTGATCTTATTAGTATTAGTATTAAAGTTATTATTTTTTTTTTCAGTGCATTAAGAGTAAGAACTACGCTTTAATTAAATAAAATACAATAAAACGAAACATAAATTAAGCAAGCTCTAGGAATTGGAGCATCAGGCAGCAGCAATAAATTACGACTTACTAGCACACAAAGAAATGTAGACAATTAAAAACATTGTAAATTTATGAATACATACATATATGAATTAAATTTATTTTGCATATTAATTGATTTATTTATATATAATTTTGAAAGATTCAGCTATAAATAATGATGTGTTTACTTGAGGAAGTTCCATAATGAAGTAACCCATATTTAGCCTGTTCTAAAATTACGGCTTTCGAAAGGCAAAGAAATATTGCAAGATTTTTGTGACTGTGAACAATAACTATGTAGAAGTCTTGAGAATAACGAATGAAATTTATTTTTTTAAGCCTAAATATTTTAATTATTATTAGAATCGTGCAATACACATACACAGATGAGTTCAAAAGCAAAAAGAGGCAATAATATCTAATTAGAAATGGTATTAATTAATTCCTAATTAATTAATTAGAAATGATTATCAAGAGAAAAAATGTATAAACCATTACAGGAGGAAATGAGCAGAGGGCGTTCTAAAATGAAAGTAGAGACAACGGTGCTTTCCATGTCCTCCATTTTTTTCTTCTTCCTTTAGGTGTGTGCATAGGGGGGATGGGGAGGGGTGTCTAATGATAAGAAAAACTCAATTATTGAATTATTTTGATTTAAATCATATGTTCTATGACTTTGATTTGTTGTGTGTTGAGGCAATTTTCAACATACAACACTGTCTTTTTTTTTTTTTTTTTTTTTTTTTTTTTAAACTTTTACTCTTATTTTACCTTGAACCACAAGGTTACTAATCAGATAGTAACAAACATATTTTCTTTCTCCATTTAAAATTAGAGATAGATTATGATTATTTTTTCTTAAAATGCTATAAAATTCATTTCTAAAAAATGACTAACTAAATAATCAGTATCATAACTAATGCAAATTTAGATTTGCTTATAAAAATCTTTCATTATTTTTACTTTCCGAACACTATAGTGAGGAAAGTATTGTAATCATGTCAAAAATCCAAATTTGAGATTTTGATGTTTCTATACGTTTCGAGGTCCCCTAAGTCTGTTTTCACTATTTTTACGATGATATATGTATGTGTGTGTGTATGTGTGTATGTATGTGTGTGTATGTCTGTGAGTGAACACGCTAGCGTCTAAACGTTTTGTTCGAATGAGCTGAAAGTTGGTACGTATAATGTAAGTCAACATATTATGAACCCTATTGATTTTGGTGAATCTAGCCCTTATAGGTTTTTTACAGGGACAACAGGAAAAATTCTTTATCATTATGGTCTATGGGACCAAATTTTCAAAAGTGCGATAGCGTCTAAACGCTTTATTAATCTGAGCAAAAAATTTGTACACATGTTATAGGTCACAGTTGCACGAACTTTATAGATTTTGGTGAATTTACCACTTACAGTTTTTTTTACAGGAACACAAAGAAATGGCGCCTATGGGACCAAATTTTTAAAAGTGCGATAGCATCTAAACGCCTTATTCAATTGAGCTGAAAATTTATATGAATATTATAAATTACTGTTGCACTAACTATAAGCATTTTGGTGAATCTAGCATTTATAGATTTTTACAGGGACACAACGAAAAATTCTTTATCATTATGATCTATGGGCTCAAAGTTCAGTATCGTTAAATAAAACATCGTGTAATAGATGGAGAAAAATACTCAAACACTCTATTATGGTTTTCTCTCTTTTGTTTGTTTAACAACTCCTCTTTCTTTACTTTATCTACAAAACTGTTAATTACTCAATGTTCGGAAAGTCGAGTGGAGTCACTCCAGATTTTTTTTTTTTTTATCTTCTTTAAAATCGCAGTCCATTAGAAATCAACTAATACTTGCAATTAATCTATAAAATCTTATCAAAAGTAATATTCTACATAACTTTCTTTCACTGAGTTTTATATTCAAAGAAATAAATCTGTTTACTTTCTTAAAAGGAAATAGTCATTAGTTAACTTTTTGATTCCAGATTAAAAGCAACGTCAAAATTAAATCCCTCATAATCCCTTTTGGCTAATTAAGCAGCTTCAAAATAAAAGGAATGATTTTTATCTTTGTTAAATGAATTGAAAATAAATACATTCAAATAGAGAGAAAAAGAATTGAAAAACAGAAAAATTTAGAATGAATTTTTAAGAAAATAACATTATACGTTTAAAATGCCGATTTATATCATATGTATATGTATTATATATATTAAACGTCATTTTTTTTTAAATTATTTGATTTTACTATGAATGTAATTTTCAAATCATAAATAAATCAATTTCAAATGACTCATACAAATATTTGACTTATTTTTGCAAAAAAAAAAAAAAAAAAAAAAAAAAATCGTTATATATCATGTAAATATTACAACATAAATATACTTGTATGTAGATCTAAATTTGCCACCGACGCACACTGCAAGAAAAAAACAGTTTTCTTGGTAAATAAAACTTGGATAACAGCAATAAATTACAATTTTAAAGCACATCAGATTTAAAAAAAAATCTAAAAGAAAAAAATATATATATTTATATTTTTTTGCATCTATATAAAAAAAAGTATATCCTTTTAATATTAGCTAGCTATATTAATTAATATTTTAATTATGATTTACGTTTCACATTGTTAAACCCTCAATACATTTCCTCCGTGAATCTTTGAAAAAAAAAAAAAAACTGAAATATTAAAAACAGTTAAACATGTGCAACCAAAGTATAATTTTTTATTTTTATTTTCCTCCTATGTTGTAAGAATTAACTTATAATTTAAATGTGGATATTGAAATTCAATAATTAATATAAAAACTTATCATACTTGAATATTCAGAATGAACAGCATTTTGCAGCTAAACATGAGAGTGGAATGCCGGAAAAACCTATATATATATATATATATATATACAGGGTAAGTCAAAATGAATATAGCGATTACAAACGGCTATAACTATTTAATGGAAAAGAATTTATCGATAATATTAACACAGAATGTAGACGGAACTCTAAAATTTTGTATACATACGTCATAGATGTTCTATGTGACTTCCCTTGGTCACAGGGGAAACATTTAGACGGTTGTCCATTTCACACCATACATTCTGAAGCATGTCTGCAGTCACCGACGCAAGCGCATTACAAATGCGTACTTTGAGACCCTGCGATTTTTATCTATGCGTGTATGTGGAAGAGTTTGCATGTGCTTGTATGTGCTTCTTATGCTTGTTTGTGCTTCTTATGCCCAAAACAATTGAAAAACTCAAAGTACGCATTTGTAATGTGCTTGCGTCGGTGACTGAACAAATGCTTCAGAATGTATGGCATGAAATGCACTACCTCCAAGATGTTGCCCGTGTGACCAAAGGAAGTCACATAGAACATCTATGACGTATGTATACAAAATTTTGAAGTTCCATCTACATTCTGTGTTAATCTTACGATAAATTATTTTCCATTAAATAGTTATGGCCGTTTGTAATCGCTATATTCATTTTGACTTACCCTGTATATATCGTTACGATACGATACGCTCAAGGAATTAAAATAAAGACTAAATTTTCCGAACATATTTACTATATGGTATTTTGAATTTTATAGAGGGAAAAATAACAAAATGAACGATATGCATGGGATGACAATTTAAAAAAGAATATTTTATTTTAAGATTCTCATGTTAGCTATTCCTTTTGTTATATTAATTTTCAAAAAGATCTCAGCAGCTTTTTTATTTTTTATTTATTTATTTATTTATTTATTTTTTATTTATTATTTTTTTATTTTTTAAAGAAACCGAAAAAATTCATACAATTGTTCTTCTTAGGCTATACTATACGTAAAAGTTGGAAGTAATCAAAAATTTACTTCCGAAACATTTAAAAATAGTGACGGAAATTCTGACTCATTATAAAGTGTTTTAAAAATTGTTCGACTTCGAATCTTCAACCGAATTTAGTGTTGTTGTTTTTTTTTTTTTTTTTTTTTTCGTGAATTCCTAAACTATATACATGGCCAAGTTTTATTTTTTGTTAACATCGTTGTGAAATTCGCAATAAAAAAACGTTTTTTTATATTCTAATCCAGAAAAGCATGAAACATATATCTACTGTATGTGGAGAGTTCGAAGATTGCCAGCTCGCAAATGTTAAAAGATCAGTGGCCTAGAACGGCACACTGTATTTATTTAAGAAAAAATAAGTGACATTTTTAAACGTAGCTTAGAATCTCTTCAATTAAATCTGTATACTAATATATATAAGGTGATAGATAGAAAAAACTCATTGAAATCGGTCTATTTATTTCGTAACTATAGTGTCACACGCACATAGTCATTCAGAGAGAAAGACAGAAACATACAGTTATTCTTCGCGTTTATAACACTCTTTATTTTTGGTTAGGAGTGAATAAGAACTATTTTTAACACGCTTTTATTAGCTTCACCTGTATGTATGTATGTTTGTTTGTAACTTTTCTGGGAGCAAACAAAAAATTTATATTGTAAAAAAAAATACTTTCCCTACGTGGACGATGTGGCGTAGAGTTAAGACGGCGCGCTACAAACCTAAAGGTCCAGCGTTCGATCCCTGTCAGTGGAGATTTTTAAAAAATGGTTTTTGTTTAATTCTAAGTTATTTTAATTAAAGATTTAAATGTATGTAAATATTACGGTGTGTCATTCACACGATTTTCTCTTACCCTGAATTTTAATACTAAGATTAATATTTTGTACTTTTTAGTTCACATTTTTATAAAAGCGTGTTCTTTAATTTTTTAAAACTATAATATTTTTTTTATTAGCACTTAAATTCCCATTAGGGATTGTTAAGAATCATATGGAAAACTTTTATATCATGCTTTTTTCACAAATATTTCAAACGTTTGTGAAAGTACAATAAAGTTACATAATGCAAATTTATTGTGCTTTCACAATTACATAATATAACTTTCAAAGTTTCAAAGTTACATAATGCAAGTTATTTTTACAACAAAATAGCAATATAAATTAGGACTAACAACAAATATTTTTTTTTTCTTAAATTTTTGTGCATACTTGAAGAAAACTTCCTATGATTAAACATAAAGCATATATATATATATATATATATATATATATATATATGCACAAACTATTTTGGCACTTACACTACTTTATCTTGTTTCAAGTTGGTGTAGACGCATTACTATAGTTAATGTGTAAGATATAATCTATTGCATTTAAACGTTTCATACAAACTTTGAAACAGTTTAAAATATATTCCGAAAAGGCTTAATTTGACATAAAGATACGTGCAAAGTGGAGTATCAATAAAAAAAAATGGCATTTTTCGATTTTTTTTCTTTCCTTTTTTTAATTTATGATAGCTGCAATTTATCTTTTAATTTTTATGATAGCTGATATGTATAATTATGAAAAAAGTTTCTGGATATATATATATATATATATATATATATATATATATATATATATATATATATATATATATATATATATATAATATATTAATAGAAAATATAGTCCTAGATTCATATCAATAGATATTTAAACTATTATCTGCCATATAGATATTTAAACTCAATTTACGTCTAAATTTCCACATTAGTTTTTCGAAATTTAGAATAATTTATATTTGTTATCTACTGACTATTTTTTTAATGCATTATTTTATTAAAGAATTAAGATTGCATTGCATTAATCATGTATTAAATGTAAACCCCCTCATAAGCCATCACAGCTAAAAAAATAAATTTTGTCTAGGACATTATAGTTCCTTGCATACATGATAAGAATCATTTTTCTGAAATAAATTTATAAATATATATAGTATAATTTTGCATTATTTATTAAATAAAGCAGTGGACTTAATAAGTTTCATTTTTGTTTGTTTTAAAGTAATATCGCAGTATTATTTATATATAAAATGATTCAACAATTAAGCAGTCATTAAAGTAATAAGAAAAAAAAATAACTAAAGTATGTCTTTAAAATTTCTATTGTATCCAATAGAAATAAGGGATGAGTTTTTTAAAATATATTTTCTAGATAAAATTGCTAGAAGGGTATTTAATTAA
Organism: Salticus scenicus; assembly: GCA_963930645.1. NCBI lineage: Eukaryota > Metazoa > Arthropoda > Arachnida > Araneae > Salticidae > Salticus > Salticus scenicus. The sequence continues at coordinate 81,554,210 of OZ005652.1, read as the reverse complement.
TTAAAAATTTTCTGTCAGTTTATAAAACAACAATAAATATTCTTTTCAAAATCTTTAACTTAGGCTAATCCTTAAGCTTTTGTATAATTAATTATTCAAATAATCTTTAACGAAACCAGAATTAATATTTTCATCTTCTTAACCTCATATTAAATGGAACATAAACCTTGAATTTTATTGTAAGCCGCTTTAGTTAATTAAACAAATGTTTTCGTCTATGACTTTGTGATAGCGGAATAAAGATATGTATTATATCCGTTCATAGTTAAAGAAGTGAAAATAAATATATTAGATTATAAGCAGAATGGAAACCATAGCAGAAAATTAAGTAAAATGAACAACTATGACATTTTGGATTAAATAAACTTCAGAATCATATTTAATGAAATTCTGTTCACATTTCTTTTCTTTATATTTCTTAAAATAGGATAAAATTAATGAGGAGAGATTTATTTTATTATGTTTCTAAAAGCTAAGATATAACGTGATTAATTAGTTAAAATAAATATTACTGAATAAAAATTTATTTTAATTAAGTTTATTTTATTTTATTTATTTATTTATTTATTTTACTTATAAAATATTATGATATAAATGCACATCGAAAAGGGTAAGTAAGTAATGACATCATGTTGGTAAAAATCATAAATGGTATTTAAAACCCTCCCAATAAATATTCTTCTTCTTATTATTATTATTTACAATTGCTAAGCCTAAGATTATTTATCTGTATATTATTAAGATTTTAAAATTATGTACAAACACGTGAAACGCACTATAATAATTGAGAATATTTTAACTTTTCTTGTTTCAATACTTTATTTTTTTAATTAAGACAATAATTGCGGCGTTACGGATACGAAGGACGAACTCAAAATCTTGTTAAATATATTTTTTTTCCTTCATCCCGAATGCATACCTGCCAACATCCTAATTATGAATCGTAAGACTTTTAGTACACGACCATTTTCTCACACCACTTTATTTTTAGAGTAATTATCTCCAAATGTATTTACGTGTTAATAAATATAAAATTACTTTAAAAAAAGACTGGTGTGAAAAGAAAAAGGTACTAAAAATCGTCCGATTATTAATGAGATGTTTGGCAGGTATGTGAAAGTAAACCCTTCAGATTTTTTACAAATGTATTTTTCATTTTGAGTTTGTTTTCCTCTCCCTTTGAAAAAACGCGTAGTATGGTACATTTTTGTTGAGTTTTCGTTGATAAAAAACTTTAATAGGTTTTTTTTTTTTTTTTTCCCCTTAATCTAGCAACCACTTAATCTAGCAAGCACCATCCAGCAAAACAACCCGGGCGCGGGGTGTCCGGAAATATTCATCTGATGTCTCTCCCTATAAACAGAAGCGGTCGGGTCCATCAGTACCTGTCTCCAAGGTCATCTTCCATGAGGAGCGTATGAAAACGACAAATTCAGACTCTTTTTCATTCTTATATAACACTCAGAAATTGAAGCTATATGTAAAAACTGCAAAAATTCTAAAGTTTCTGATCCATGTACACCCTAATTATTAGGAAAATTAATGTCTCAGTATTCTTAGCCACAGTAATGTATAATTTTTATTATAATAAATATTGTAAAGAAAATAATTAAGTGCCACATGGGAAAAATTACGTTTGTCGAACAATTATGAAAAAGTTGAGTTCTTTTATTTTATTTATTTTTTTTTTTTTCTAGTAATTTTTAAAGTTAACGATAATTTAACATTTCAGTTATTTATTTTCACGAGAAATAGTGTAATAATCATGAATTTCATTAATACATTGAATTCTAAAAAAATTTTTCGTATTTATGTTTTTTAATGTATTTGGGGGTGCGCTGACACCCCACGCCCGTAACTCACGTTACGTTTTACGGCGCCCGTTCTGCCGGGTTAATGTTGTGGTAACACATCGTAACCACTACGCCTCAATTCAAAAGTATAAGTTTCATTTGGGAATGCACAGAATCTTTACTTCTGTAAAGATAATGCGGAAAAATTCTTAAATATTTTATTCGGAACTAACTGTGTGCAATGTTTCATTTTGTTTACCAGTCTGTGCCCGTTTATATTTCAATGAATATTTTTGAAAGTTAACATCATATCCTATTTAGATTCATTTGATTCACTGTAGACTGATTACTATAAAAAATAATGTATGTAGTAACACTGGTTTGTGTACAAAGGGTCCAAAATTTATTTCAAGACATTACTGTCTATGAGATGTATTTTTTATAAACATATTTTAAAATAATTTTAAACATATAAAATAAGCACATATTTTTTCAGGTTCAATAAATATATTTTCTTTCCGAAAATGATATTATTAACATTAATGATTTATTTACAAATCCACACAAAAATATTCGTATTTATACAGTAAAATTGCTGAAAGTGCCTTTTAAGTTATGTTAAGAAATTTTAGCGATTTCCATTATGTTGAAAAATTGATCTATTAAGAAGAATTTTTATGCCTACTCGTGCACAATTAAGGAGAATTGTTGTCGAAGAATTAACTTTTGCTGAACCTCCAATCATGGATAATAATCGCCATGTTGAAAATAGAGGTGCTGACAAGGAGAGATTATGTGTAACTGATTTAATGGATCTGATAGTTTACACATGGCCGTATTTTTTAAGATGTTGGAGTATAAAACTCAACTGAATCCTAACAAATGGAAAAATTTACCGTTGGATTATTCACCGACATCAAACAACATTTACTTAACTTTTATGAATGTTCAGTAGGTAATAAAAGTGTCCGAACACTAGCAAAAATTCTTATGTAAAAAAAGTACACTTCATACGGTTTTGTTATCGAATCATGCTCTTACACTGATTAAGAACAGGATTTGACAATTATTTATTTAACAAATCCGTATGAAGTGTACTTTTTTTACATAGGAATTTTTGCTAGTGTTCGGATACTTTTGCTACCGATTGTTCATGCGACTTAACTTTTGAAAATTTCGACCTGTTAAAACTCGAAGGTAATATTGACGATTACTTCAGAAAAAAAATATCAAATGAGAAAAAAAAAAAAAAATATCAACGAGAATATTATAATAGATGACTTAAAACACGGCATGCCTGTAGAATATCAAATATTTTTCCGGAAGCAAGAAATTAACACCCCATCGAAATGGATTGCTGCCGCGAGGAGAAAAGAAAATATTTCATCAAAATGATGCATCGAATCAAATGATGTCCTCGAGTTCAAGACCACACCAGAGATTTTCTGTTCAACCCGCTCTGTACTCATATTCGTAACGTCCATTTCGGACAGTGAACTTTCATCCATACGGACAACTATGTTGTACTCTACATAACATGACACCAACAGAATATCGAAATCAGCCAGAGGTGCAGTCGCCGACACTTTCACACCATCAAAATAAAAAATGATCATTATTTAAAGTGAAATCCCTTTTCCCGAAAAAGACTTCATGAGAATTCTAGATACTGCGTCAGCAAGGATTATACAGGCCAAGAGAATTCCTGAATTATTTTTAATCGGCAGAATTGAGTTCGCCTTGGGGCAAAACCCAATCAATCAATGGACAATTCCCTGTAAGTAATGACATTAATTTATACTGTCAGGTTGGAGACATTTCAGATTTTTTAACCTTTCCTGTAATAGATACAAATCTTGATTAATTATTAACGATAGCATTTTGAAATTTGAACTTAATATTGATTTCAAAAACAAACAAATCTCCAACTTGAGAAACATATTACTTTTAATGAACCTTTTCTAATGGTATGAATTCTAGTTTTGCTAATGACAATGAAAATGAAAATGCATGTAAAAATATTTTTGGAAGTAACAATAATAGTGAAAAGGGGTTTACAAAAGGAATTCGCGATATTCATTAACTAAATAAATAATGATAACAAATTAATTAATTTAGTTAAACGATATTTTAATATTTTTTCGCGTCACAAATATGATATTGACAAAACAAATATAGAACCTTTCAGAATAATTCTTAATCCTGAGTTACCTATTAGTAGTCACTCTAATAGAGCCTCCGTTAAGGATAATATTGAAATAAAAGAACAAATTGATCAAATTCTAAAATATGATATTATCAGACCCTCGTGCAGCCCGTATGTCTCTCCGGTAACACTTGCATATAAAAAGGAGAATGGTAATACAATTAAAAATATGTTATGCATTGACTACAGAAAAATCAAAGCTGTATTAAAAAAATGATTCAGAACCAATTCCTAGGATTGATTCAGTATTAAATAAATTATCGTATTTTAAAGTTTCTTCTACTCTTGATTTGAGGGTTAGCTATTACATTTTCGAATTAACACAAATACAGAATTTTCGAGTTAGTTCTGCAGTTGAATTTTAAGATGTGAGGTTTAAGAGGAGAGCTTATCTTCGCGTGGAGGCTGTAACTTCTTCAGTTTATTGAACAATCACTTGATCCAGGACTGCATTTTAATTATTTGAATATATTTGTTGTCTGTTTTAATACGACGTATATAAGTTTCATTAGATTACATTTAAATACATTTTAATATATTTCAAAATTAAATAATTTTACATGAATATGCTATATTTTAATTTACAATTTACTGTATCTTTTATTAATAGTGTAAATAATACATATTTTGTATTTCTCTAACATTGAGTCTTTTTTAATTAGGTAAAATAAATGATGAGTGAATTTCAAGTTGACATTTTGTTTAATGCAAGGTCAAAAATTGAAAAGATTAATGTTTCATTCCTGACACAAGGATTCATTGTTTAATTTCGCGAAAAAGTCTGAGCGTATAATATTTAAAAGAATATACTGAATGAGATTCCAATGAATAAAGAAAGATTATTAAAAGTACAAAATATAATATATTTTCAAAACACTTAATGATATATTCAATATACTCTATTCAACAAATAAACTCGTCTAAATATTCACTAAATGACAGAAAAGTCTTAGAAAACATTTATGTACATTTATTTAAAAAAAGAAAAAAAAAAAAAAAAAAAAAGCTAATTAAAATTAAAAAATAAAATAAAAAACATATTTTCAAAACATTTAATGACATATTCAATATACGCTATTCAAAAAATAAACGCGCCTAAATATTCACTAAATCACACAAAAGTCTTAGAAAGCATTTATGTTCATTTATAAGAATTAAAAGAAAAAATAAAGAGCACTGATTAAAATTGCAGTGAAAGCTTATAAAAATATTTCTTAATATTTTATATGTATTCTTGAATTTTGAATATAATCGGAATTTTTACATATATTATGTATGTTACTTTAAATGAATATTCGAATATATTTGAAAACTAAATAATTTCTTAAGATTTCTCGGCATTTTAATTTATAAATTAATATATCTTCCATTAATAACGTATTTAATAGATATTGCATATTGCTATAATTTTAAGTATTGTAAATAAGGGGCTATTTAATTAGATAAAATTGATTAGATGGTGATTGTGAGAAAACCTCCTGCTTAATGCGAGGTGAAAAGACGAAAAGGGTAGAAAAATTTGTAAAAATTGTTTCGATTTCTTTAATTTCAGGGAATGTCTACTACGTAGGAAGTCGGAAAGAATATTTAGTGAAATTTTAATGTAATTTAAAACAAAAGAACCAATGTAATTTAAAAAAAAATTGTAAACTATTAAAAAAAAAAAAAAGAAAAAAAAAATTATAACATGTTATTTAATAGCTGACGAATAAATAATAACTTCTAACAATTTCGGAGTCAAAAATTTCATAAAATATTAAAGTACATTTAAAAAACTTTTGCTTCAAACATTAAAATAATAATAATAATTAAAAGGGTTTTCTAATGGTTTGTATAATTTTGATTATTATAAATAATGTGCGTTGATTTATAAAGATATATTATTGAAAAACTATATAATTCCACGTCTCAGTGATTAAATTTATAAATTAATGTATCATTTATTAAGATATAGTATATATTATTTTCATACAGAGTCTTAAAGATAAGCTCTGGTTTAATTAGGGAAAGTGGATTAGAAGGGATTCTGAGCTGACATGCCATTTAGTGCGGGGTCAGAATAGGAAGAGATTAAAGCTGATGTCTTGAAAGAATACTTCAATGATTAATTCCAGATAAAGATCAGCACGTAAAATGTTCGAAATAATACTTGAAAATTTTTCAACAAAGGAATAAGGTAATTTATAAAATAAAACTAAATGTATTGTAAAAAAGAAACTTTTAATAACATTCTATTTATAAGCTGAACGGTAAATAACCAATTCTAAAAATTTTGAAGATGAAATAAGAATTTTCGAAAATATTTATACACATTAGAGACTCTTGCTAACAAAAACTGAAAAATTAATGTTATTAATAAAAGTAAAATGATTTCTGTCTCTCTGTCAGCTGTCTACAGGAAAATCTACGTACTTACAGACATGGCACTTTGCACGCAGATACTTTGTAACGTCTCCGTGAGCGCCAGGAAGCCTAAATTTCAAATTTTAAATTAGGAAGAAAGTTATTAGCGTATTTAACTCTGTTAAATTTTTCGTTATTTTTCTTTGCGTTGTAATTTTAGCCTGTCACCAATAAATTAAATACATCCAACTTTTCATTGTTTTTTTCTAACAAACATTTCTAACATTTCTCCACACGTGAAAAATAATTAAAGAAATAAAAATAAACCTGTAACATCAAAACTTTCTCATAAAACTGAAGTTGACGTTATATTTAATTCACGTCATATTTCATTTATACAGGGTGGGGCATAAAGATCTCCCCATTTTATGAGGTCAATAAAAACTAGTATGTTGTGGCCACCACAAGACTTTCTTCTATATTTACCTATACATATTCAATCAGTAACAATATTTAAAAAAAAAAAAAAAAAAAAGTACGATTTTTTTTCTAAGTTTTTTTTTTTTTTTTTTTTTTTGTTAAAAGTAAAAAAAATCGATAACTTTGTTTTAAATTATCACAGATTTATAGTTCAACCATTCGTTTAAAAGGTATTGACGAGACCTTTCGAAAGATACCCATCTTGAAAATTTATCCCCAACCAGGGAAGCGATGCCCCCCCCCCCTATGCAGAAAATTTTTTTCCTAGTTACATACTACTATTATCAAAAATTCATATTAATTTTACAATCACAAGTTTAAAAAAACTCTTATTATGCACATTTATACGAATTTTTGTCCTATGCTGCCATGTTAAAAATTTAGATAAAATGCTATCACAGTGCCACCTGTTGAGCTATTGATCCCCAAACATAATCAGCACCAGTTAATGTCGGGGACAAACTACATACCAAGTTTGGTTAAATTTCGTTAAAAAAAAAAAAAAAAAAAAAAAAAAAAAAAAAGAAAATTGCGATTTTTTTTCTAAGTTTTGTTTTGTTAAAACTAAAAAAAATCGATAACTTTGGTTTAAATTATCACAGATTTATCGTTCAACCATTCGTTTTAGAGGTATTGACGAGATCTTTCGAAAGATACCCATCTTGAAAATTTGCCCCCCGGGTGGGAACTTCCCCCCCGGTGGGGGGGGGGGAACCGATGCCCCCACATGCACAAAAATTTTTTCCTAGTTAACTACTACTATTATTAACCTGATCTTTCGAAAGATACCCATTGTGAAAATTTACCCCCCCTGGAGGGGTATTTCCCCCCTAGGGGGGAAGCGATGCCCCCCCATGCAGAAATTTTTTTTCCTAGTTACATACTACTATTATCAATAATTCATATTAATTTTACAATCACAAGTTTAAAACAACTCTAATTATGCACATTTATACGAATTTTTGTCCTATGCTGCCATGTTAAAAATTTAGATAAAATGCTATCACAGCGCCACCTGTTGATCTATTGATCCCCAAACATAATTAGCACCAGTTTATGTCGGGGACCAACTAAATACCAAGTTTGGTTAAATTTCGTTACAAAAAAAAAAAAAAAAAAAAAAAAAAAAAAGCGATATTTTTCTAAGTCTTTTTTTGTTAAAAGTAAAAAAAATCGATAACTTTGGTTTAAATTATCACAGATTTATCGTTCAACCATTCGTTTTAAAGGTATTGACGAGATCTTTCGAAAGATACCCATCTTGAAACTTTGCCCCCCCGGGTGGGAACTTCCCCCCCCCGGTGGGGGGGGGACCGATGCCCCCACATGCACAAAAATTTTTTCCAAGTTAGCTATTACTATTATCAACGAGACCTTTCGAAAGATACCCATCTTGAAAATTTACTTCCCCGGGGGGGATTTTCCCCCCCGGGGGGACCGATGCCCCCCCATACACAAAATTTTTTTCCTAGCTAACTACTACTATTATCAATAATTCATATTAATTTTACAATCACAAGTGTAAAATAACTCTCTTTATGCCCATTTATACGGAATTTTGTCCTATGCTGCCATGTTAAAAATTTGCATAAAATGCGATCACAACGCCACCTATTGAGCGATTGATCCCAAAATCTAATCAGCACCAGTTTATGCCAGGGTGCAACTAAATACCAAGTTTGGTTAAATTTCATTCATTGGTTCGTGAGATACAGCGTCCACAAGAAAATGATACAGACAGACAGACAGACAGACAGACAGACAGACAGACAGACAGACAGACATTTTCTAAAAACTATTTATTCGTGTTCTCCATATCCCAAAACATGTAAATCCATCAAAAAGTGGACTTCGAAAATTTTCGCGAATCCAATACTTTCTCTATATTACATATAGAAGAAAGTATTATATAGTTTTATGTGTGTTTGTGTGTGTGTAAGAGAGAGAAAATTTTGTGGCGACTTTATCTCAACTACTACTGCACAGAATTTCATACAAAATGCTATGTAGTTACACATTGACATAAATTAGTGCCTATCAAGTTTTCGTTAAAATTGTCTAAAAGTTTGCGTTGCCATCCCGCTTTTTCTAAATTTTAACATGGTGATATAGGACAAAATTTTGTATAAATGTGCATAAAAAGAATTATTTTTTAATAATCATTATGAAATTGAAAATAATTATTTGTAATAGAGATAGTCAACTAGGGGAAAAAATGTGTATGTAGGAGCCTCGCCTAATCCCTGGGGGGAGTACATTTTCATAATGGGTATCTTTTCAAAAGAGCTCACCAATACCTTTAAAATGAATGGTTGAACCATCGATCTGCGATATTTAAAAAAAAATATATATTACCGATTTTTTTCATTTTTAACATTTTTTTTTTTTTTTTTTTTTTTTTTTTTTTTTTTTACATTAGTGTATTTCATCCACTGATATAAATATATATTAAATCTTATTGATCATTGATGTTTCAGTGATCTTGTATTTGTTGCTTGGCTTCTACTATGCTTAATAGATCATCTTTATTATATATATATAGATAGATATATTAATAATAATTTTAATAAATTATTTTTACTGAGTGAATTTGTTCAGGAAACTGCAGAAGAAAGTCATGTGATGGTGTTGGCCAGAATATACTAGGTTTCAGAAAGTAATGTGGTTACAGCTTTACTACAGGAATCGCTTTGTGATTTTTTTTTTAATTATTTATTATTATTATTATTATGAAGTTATTATTTAAATTTCAAAGTTCGCCAACGAGGTCCTATAGTATAGCTGTTCTTAAATGTTACTGCACATATTTAGTTTATTTTAATAGCTTTAATAAAATCGAAATAGGTTCTGCCATTATTTCTGTCAGATTTATCCAGAAAAGTCATCCGCACTTACAAATGTGTAATTTGATACATATATAGTTTGGAATGTATCTGCGTGCGCAGCGAAACTGAATTTTTAAATCTTTCACTAGGAAGCAATTTATTAATTAAAACGTGATTAACTGTGGAGGTTTTTGTGAGACCTTCTATTTCACTCACCAAGGGGAAAAACCCAATATTCCTCAATTTCTTCATTCAATACGCTATAAAAAAAATTTTTTTAAATACAAATTCAAATAGTTCAATTACTAAAATTTTTTTTTTTTTTTTTTTGCATTTTGACATCAAATTAAACTTCATAATATATTGTACTACTATATTTGAGTTAGAATGGGTATCATTTTATGGTCGACCTGGTAAATTAAATAATATATGAGAAATTACTTGATTGGAAATACTATTTTTACTTTCTTCTGTATTCAATAGAAGAAAGTATTGGATTTGTAAAAATTTTCGATTTCCGGTTTTCGATCGATTTACGCGTTTTGAGAGGTCTAGAACATGATTTGACCATTTTTAGAAAATGTCTGTCTGTGTGTGTGTGTGTGTGTGTCTGACACAAACATTTTGTGGCAACCGTATTACCGGAACTGCTGTTCAGAATTAGATATAAATTTATATGTACATGCACCTTGACTTAAATTAGTGCGTATCAACTTTTGGTGTCGACTGCTCAACAGGGGACGCTGCTATAGAACGATTTTCGCAATTTAAGGGGAGACTATATCTCAGGTTCTAATGCATATAATCAAACAAAACTTGATATGTACTAAGGTCATTATGAGACCTCATACTAATTCAGTTTGAATGTTTATTGGTGACGTTCTTATATTGCGATTTCCACAATTTAAGGGAATGTTATAGCTAAGGAGCTACTGCACAGAATTCCAGATAAATTTACATGTAGATGCACCTTGACCTAAATTAGCCCCTATAAACTTTTCGTGTCAACAGGTAGCACTGCTACACAGCGATTTTCGCAACTTAAGGGAACGCTATATCTCATATTTTTTTGCGTATCATCCAACAAAACTTGATATTGGAGAAGGCCATTACGAGACATTATGCTGATTCAATCTGAATGCTTATCAGCCAATAGGTAGCGCCTGCCATACTGAAAATTTCCTCAAAAACAGGAAGGCCATATCTCAATTTCTATGCATATAACAATGCGAAACTTGATATATGAAATGCTGTTACAAAAATGTTCTTTTTAAGATGCTATTTACAAACAATAAAACTGTCTTTCTTTGGACATTAAGTATTAGTTTTCTCTAAGATAAATATCGTTTGCATTCTTTATGTTAGATAATTTTAATAAATAATAGTTTTAATATATCATTTGCACTTACTGAATTTAAGTAGCAAAAAAAAAAAAGTGTTTTGGTGGCCACAACTTACTAGTTTTGCATTGTATTTTTTGTATAGATTTGATCAGTGTAATTGCAATTTAAATAAGAAAACAATGCTTTGATTTTTTTTTTTTTTTTTTTGTGTGTGTGTGGGAACAATCGTCGGATAAACATCAAAATTAAAGTCCAATTTTAAGACGTTAGTTGTCTCAGGCAATAGTGACACGGACCTCAGATATTGTGGGTGTAGAAGGCGTTACAAAGGCAGCAGTAACCTCAAGTAAATTTTTGAGCGATTTCAATGATTATTTGTGTTTTATGTTTTTATGTACAAAATGAAAAAATGAAAAAAATTGCATTTTGCAATTTGCATTTTGCATTTTGCAATTTTACATTCTTTATATTAGATAATTTTAATAAATAATAGTTTTAATATATCATTTGCACTTACTGAATTTATGTAGAAAAATATAAAAAAAAGTCTTTTGATGGCCACATTATACTAGTTTTGTATTGTATTTTTTGTATAGATTTGATCAGTGTAATTGCAATTTAAATGCGAAAACAATGCTTTGATTTTTTTTTTTTTTGTGTGTGCGTGCGTGTGGGGGGGGGGCGTATTTTTCGAAACAATCGTCGGATAAACATCAAAATTAAAGTCCAAGGGTAAGACGTTAGTTGTCTCAGGCAATAGTGACACGGACCTCAGATATTGTGGGTGTAAAAGGCGTTCAGCAGTACAAAGACAGCAGTAACCTGAAGTAAATTTTTGAGCGATTTCAATGATTATTTGTGTTTTAAGTTTTTTTGTACAAAATGAAAATATTGATTATTTTTCATTATTATTATTCACTTAAATATAATGACCAGCGAAGTGTACAAAGCCTTCTAAGTGTTGTATATAATTTTAACACTAAGTCTTAAATATATGCCCTGATTTAATTAGGGAAAGTAGATTAGAAGGGGATTCTGAGTTGACATATAATATTTTATGTGTGCTTAAAAGAGAAAAATATTAAAGCTGATATCTTAAAAGAATGCGTCAAATGTTAATTTCAGGAAAAAAGGACGTACAGTGCTCCAAAGGATCGTTAATAAGATTTCAATGAAGGAATAATGTAATTTAAGAAAGTAAAATTAAATGTAAAGTGATTAAAAAAAAAAAAAAAACTTTTAATAGCATTCTATTTATAAGATAAAGGATAAATAATCACTTTTAAAAATTTCGAAGAGGAAATAAGAATCTTCAAAAATATTTATGCACATTTTTAAAAACATTTTGCTGACTAAAACTGAAAACTGAATATTGTATAATATTTGAACACTAAGTTTTAAAAATAAGCTATGATTTAATTAGAGATAATGAATTAGAATGAGATTCTGAGTTGACATACCAGTTAGTGGGGTGTCAAAAGAGGAAAAGATTAAAACTGATTGAGAAAATGGTTAAATCCAGAAAATTTCCGAGGTGTAGAATGTTCGAAAGAAAATAAGATTTCAATAATGCAATAAAGTAATATAAGGAAAAAAAAACTAACTGTATTGTAAAAAGAAAATAATAATATGAATAACATTCTATTTAAAAGATAAAAGATTAATAATCACTTCTGAAAGTTTCAAAGATGAAATAAGAATTTTCGAATATACTTATGTATATTTTTTAAAACTCTTGCTAATTAGAATTAAAAAAAATCAAATAAACCGGTATTCTGCTGAAATTGCACACAATGGGGATTATTATATACCATGTATGTTGCTCTAAATATATATTTTGATACAATTCAAGACGAAATAACTCCATGTGATCTCCTGATGTTTAAATTTATAGTGTATATTTTATTACAGTGAAAAGGATGGATGATGCATATCATTCTATGACTCAAGTGTAAGCCGTTATTTAATTAGGTAAAGTGGATTAGAAAGGGATTTTTAGTTACAGTTCCATTTATTGCAAGGTCAAAAGATGAAAAGGTTAATGCAGCTGTCTCTCAAAAGACTTTTAATGATTAATTTCATGATAACGCCAGTATGTAAAAAGTGTAGAGGAATACTTAATGAAATTTCAACGAAGAAACAAAGTAATTAAAAAAAAAAGATAGAATTAAAAGATTTTAAATAATTTCAAGAGTTTTAATAACATGTTATTTGTAAGTTATTAAATAACTAATTTCTTTTAGATTTTCAAATAAGAATTAGAAATATATTGGAAATATTTATGAAGAAAAAATTTAGAAATCTTAGAGAATATTGATGTACATTTTAGATTTACAAAAAAAAAGAAAAAAAAAAAAGACAAAAATTGAAATATTTAATCATTAAAACTTTTGAAAATTTATTGAATAACGGTTTTTTATACAGAGTGTCTCAAAAATACATTTCTGAACTTCTAGAAAGGGAAGGATGCATCCTAATGAATCAGAATAATTTAGCAATGAAAGGTCGAAAATGCTTTCATTATGCGGTTTTGTATACACATGTTTCAGAATTAAAAAATCGTCATGTAAGTAAGTGTTCGCTTTAATAATACATGTACACAAACGAAAGGAACATAGGTCAAAGGCAGAGTTGGAAATTTCGTTTACCGATTTCAATGCACGCCTCGCATCGTTAAGACCATTGTGTTAATAGTGGTAGCTGCGGGGAGAATTCGCAATAAGGCTGAACAAATCCTTCTGCACTGAGAAAAATTATGTGATTGAAATGTAGAAAATAATTGTGTCTCTAGTAAATATAGTTCCATGCCATCCTTATAAATTCTAGTTACCTTTGATATCGAGTTCTAAAAACACTTATTAAAATTCGAGATCATTTTTCTATATCATCGTGGTCAAACATGTCTGCAAATAAATGTGAAGTCAAAAAAGGAGTTTTAATAACTATAATCTTGGTTTATGGCCCAATTCTAGGAAATCCATCGAAAAATTCTTGCAAAAGAAAAAATACATAATTTCCGTGATATTCAGATTATTGTTTCACTATCTAGAAATATACAGACTAGAAATTCTCGATCATTTCATCTTATCCAGGTAAATTTTTACCTTATACACATAGCTCGTAAATCTATATTTCTAGATTCAGATTAAAAAAAAAAAAAAAAAAAAAAAAAAAAAATGACTACTTATTGCTTCTAGATGAAGGCGTTATACGTGGGGTGTTCAAAAATCATAGAATATTTAGTTGGCAAAAATATATTTTCTGATTTGAAAACCCAAAACACTAATCCCCTGCAAGGTAACCATCTTGGTAATACGCACAATTCACCCAGCGTTCCTATGATTGCCGGAAACACCTGGGGAGCCCGGTTTTTGGAATTGTGAGCGACCGTGCCGTCGCATTCCACAGGGTGTCTTCTCTTGACTAGATTCGGGACCCTTTTATCAAAATATTAAGCTAGGAAATAGCCAAAAGTCACAGTGAGCCATGTCGGCTGAGCCGAAGGATTGCTGCATTTGGTGATGAAAATCTGGACCAAATGCGCAGAATGGACAGATATGTTATCACAATGGAACTCCCAAGATTTCGTAACCCACAGATTCAGTCGTTTGCGCTGCACAACATCAAAGAGGCGACGAAGAGCCTCCTGGTAGTACTCATTTATTATAGTTTGGGCTTGGGGTGCGTACTACTGACGTACCACAACTAACATGTACTGACGTACCTAACGTACCAAATCCGACGGCCGCTCACTACACATCTTAACTTATTGGCGTATTGCCAACTACTGACGCTTACTGCGGGCGGGAAAATTTTCACGATTTTGCATGAGTCTCCCATGTACATCTACACTAAAGAAAGTGTCGCTTCATTGGTTTGCACGAGAAAAAATAAGGTTTAATACTTTTTGAACACCACTCGTATTTTTTTCTCTTTGTACTATTCCGGAATATTAGGAATTCTATGCGCCGCAGACGTAATGCGTGCAATAAAATCTGTGTACGAAACTTTGAACACAGTATTTGACCCATATTCCTTTTGTTTGTGTACATTTGTTATTACAACATATACTCACTTACTCGGCGTCATTTTCTTCACGTTGTTTTATGCATACGATTTTATCAGGAAATCATAAATACAGCACGCTATATTAAAATAAATATATGTAATAGAAAATAAATATTATTGGTATGCAATAATTAAAATAAATTAGCAAGCTTTGCGTACTTCGCTGTTTACTATATTTAACCCTCATCCTGAATCCTGGTGTCCATGCGGACCTCAGGCACATTTAACTTGTTGTCAAAACATACATATCCTATTCTGCGAGGTCACGCCAATGTCATCTAATATCAATATGTGTGTAAAATATCAGGGTTTATTAGGTGTTCTCCCCCTTGAAATACAGATGCCATATTTCTGTATCCTAGGCTCCACTCAGAACCCAGAAAAGAGAATATATATATAAAAAAGAAAGAGATAAAATAGAAATCTTTAAGAACAAATGAGTGTTATTCATGGCACATACTAATAACACTGCTCCGCAAAATTTATAATTATTTTATTATTTTCTGGATTATAAATGTGACGAAAAAACCCCCATCAAAATAAGCAATTATTATTTGCAAAATATTTAAATGCGTGCAAATTTGACTTTTAAAACTCTAGGAATCCTGTGAATATGCATTTTATAGCATGGGGTCTGTGTGGACCTCAGGTTAGAGGATGAGGGTTAAGTGAATTCACAAAATTCCAAATCATTATTATTGAAATATCACCCCCCCCTCCCAAAACAAATAATAAATAATTAATTAAATAAATAAATAATAAAAATAAAAATAAAATAAATAACTAAAAATAAATAATTTGCTAAAACACTAGTTTCTGTTGGGTTTGGTAATGGCTTCGAGCACGCAACATGAAGATTCCGGGTCCTCACTGCCTTCGGCCTCACTACCCGCTTCTTACTCACCCCTAACAAACGGGTCATTCCGAAGTTTTGTGAAATCTTTTTAAAGTGCATATAGCTTTCGCGTACATTTAATCAACATCCACACACCAAAATTCATTATTATAAGGTAATTTGTTCTTTTTGCGTCGTCTGTCTTAAAAGAAGGGGATTACGCGAAACCCCTTTGTAGTTCGTGTTGTGTGCATATAACCAACCCACGCATCAAAAAATCGCATTTCTGAGAAAATTAGGAGGAGAATTATGTTTGAAAACGTTTTGTTGTCCCACACTTTTAAAAAGGGTGGGAAGAGTGGGGGGTATTTCGCAAAATCTCTTTACAGTACGTGTTGGGCACGTATAACCGGCCCACACATGCAAAAGCACTTTTCAAAGATGCTTTATAGCAGATTTAAGCTTAAATACGTGTTTCCCCCTACCCCGCTAACGGAAAGCAGAAAGGGGAAGAAAGTGAATTAGAGGTAGAAAGTAAATTCGTAAAATCCTTCTGTATTGTGTGTATTGGGTACGCATAAGCAATTGGCGCGTCAGAAAATCGCTTTCCTCAAATAATTTGGAGTAGATATACTCTTGAAAACGTGCTTCTCCACTTCTGCCTTTAAAGGAGTGGGGGGAAATTACACAAAATCCCTTTAGAGTTCGCGGTGGGTACGCATAACAGGCCCATATATAAAAATTAATCTTTTTGAAATAATTTTGAGCAAGTTTACACTTGGAAACGTGCTTATTACCCTATCGACCCCAAGGGGGGAAGGAAGGAATTTCGTAAAATTATGTTACTGGGAGTGTCGGATACACATAAACAATCCCCTCACCAAAATTAGGGATCGCAGCTTCAATTGATTTCCCAGTGAAATTTAGTGCTAATATGGGGTGGGGGCCTCGAAATTCCCCCCTCCTAACCACCCCAAAATTTGAAAATCACAAAAAATTAAAAATGGATTTTTGGAAAAATTTTAAAGAATACACATGGCTTTTTTCAATTTCCCCCCCCCCCCCCCCAGAAAATCGATTTTCCCAAACCCCCCCTTCTTGAAAAATCGACAAACTCCATAATTGCAGAAATATGTTTCTTTTTCTATTCAAGTATAGTCTCTCCATGCGTAATTTCTTTTCGGTGACGTAATTTGGATCCCAATTATGCTTACAAACGTATAACATTCATACGTTTGTAAAAAAGAAAAAAAAATTTCAAAACATATTTTAATATTATTTGAATATATTCTGCATAAAAACTAATTTAGAGTCAAATTTAAACTGAACTATAAATGACAGCGTTTTCTAATTTCGGAATGATATATATATATATATATATATATATATATATATTTTTAACCATCGCAGAATTAGAAATATTTCTGATACAATTCATATTTATAATTATGGCATTGAAAAAAAAAAAAAAATCATCATCTCAAACATTTATGGAGAATCAAGTGCATTTTATACTTCGTTATCTTAAGGAGAAGGTACGAGAGACTTTAAAATTGAAGATGTAGGACATTTTCCCAAATTAAAATAATGATAATAATATTAAACTTTTTTTTTTTCAAATATTTTCTAATGTGTAAAATTATTACCTAGCTGTACATTAGAAAATAAGTAAAGTGTTAAATACTACCAAATATTAACTAAAAAGTTCAATAGTAAAATATATATACATGCTATATTCTGTGCAAAGCATTCTTTTGTGCATATAAATACCATATTTAAATTACCAAAAACTTCGTGGAAAGTAAAGTTATTAAAATTTGATTTATAGAAATATCTCTAATAGAACGCAATGCTTTGGAATACTTTTGAGTGTCCCTGTATATAAATCGGTGGCGGTATTTCCTCCATTTTATACAGGAAACATCCAATAGGGAATTTGAATAACATATTTCAATTTCATTAAGATATGTCTACAGTAAAGGTATGAAAATATGATTTATAGAAATACCTCTCATAGAACACAATGCTTTCGAATGCTTTTGGGTGTCCTGTGCACAAACCAGTAGAGGTATAAACTCCATTTTCAATAGGGAACGCCCGATAGTGATCTTGAATAACATATTTCAATTTCATTAAAATATGTCTACAGTAAAGGTATGAAAATATGGTTTATAGAAATACCTCTCATAGAACACAATGCTTTGAAATACTTTCGGGTGTCCCTGTACACAAACCAGTAGAGGTATCATATTCTCCCTTAAAAAATGTTAGAATGTGTTAAAAACGCTTAACGTAAACGAAAGTACAATTCTAGCCATTTTTTTTTAATATCTGTTAATGTAACTGTATATTTTTTTGCCACCCTGTAAATCTAATGCTAATCATGCTATATTCAGTGCAAAGCATTCTTTTGTGCATATAAATACGATATTTAAATTTCCAAAAACTTCGTGGAAAGTAAAGTTATTAAAATTTGATTTATAAAAATATCTCTCATAGAACGCGATGCTTTGGAATACTTTTGAGTCTCCCTGTACATAAACCGATGGTGATATTTCCTCCATTTTATACAGAAAACATCTTATAGTAAACTTTAATAACGTATTTCAATTTCATTAAGATATGTCTACAGTAAAGGCAAGAAAATATGGTTTGTAGAAATACCTCTCATAGAACACAATGCTTTGAAATACTTTTGGGTGTCCCTGTACACAAACTAGTAGAGGTATGAACTCCATTTTCAATAGGGAACGTCCAGTGGTAATCTTGAATAACATATATCAGTTTCAAGAAATTCCATAAATATTTACGGGAGTTAGAGCGCGGACAGACAGACGGACGGACAGACAGACAGACGGACAGACAGACAGACAAACCGAAGTCATAAACACTTTTCAACCTTGTTGGAAAGTGTTAATAACAGTTTTCAACCTTCTTTGGAAAGTGTTAATAACATTAAAGTAGCTCCCATGCATTAAATGCATTATCGCATTTAGGGAGTTTGAACATCGGATTTAGGATATAGCACCTTAAATGCGACAAAAATTTCCTAAATGCGACGCTGGTATATATTTTCATAAATTACTGATATTTTTTTAATTTCTTGAAAAAAAAAATGACACAAAACACTAGTTTAGAACTATGAGTATAATATTCAACCTTTTTTTCTTTCTTTTCATAATTATTTGTTTACTAAAATGTCATAAGTTTCCTAAATGCGATAAACTTACCAAAAATCACGTCGCATTTAGGCGCAATGACCTTAGTGACAAAAATTTAAAAGTTGCCAAGGGCTTTATTGCTATATCCAACTTATATTCAGTACTAAATTTCAGGGTAAGAGAAAGTCGTGTGAGTGACACACCAGATTATTTAAAATTAACTAAAGTATGACAATTAGGATACAGAGTCCAAGGAAATTTCTTAAGCCTATCTCTTATCGCTTAAGATACGTTGAAGTATAATTTAAAATATTCATTCAGTACTTCAATAGATCTTGTGTTTTAAATCAGTTTTTTTTTTTTTTTTTTTTCTTTTTCTTTCAGGGGTTAAAATAGAAACATAAGAAGCCTATTGGAATTGGAAACATCTTACACGCAAACAACTAATCCAGTGTTTATATACTTTTAAATTGACGTATGTTTATATTTTGCAGACGTATAAGTTATTATTTTACATCTGTATTTATTTTTCACGCAAAAAAGCGAGTTATTAATTAGTTTTAAGGAACATTTTTGATATCTGTCGTTTTTGGTGAAATCAAAAGATCGCCATTTTATCCTTCGAACGTATTTAATTCTTTTCAAAAATCATGATTATTTTCTCAACGTATATTAAAAGAACAATCAATTATATGAAACATTTAGTACAATATACTTCGTAAAATATACATCTGGTATGTATATTTTCGTATTACGTTTTTGATCACCAAATACAAAAAATTTCAAGAACGACAGATATCAAATTCCCATTTTGTTTCAAGAGTTTAGAAATAATATTAAAATTTTCTCAATTTGATAGCAAAATAATTTAATCTAACACATGTGCACGATATCTAATTTATAATTAGACATGGAAATTAAAAAAAAAAAAAAAAAAAAAAAAAAAAAATGTAAAAATGTTTATTATTATTATTATTTTACGAAAAAACAATCGAGCATTTCCTCGTGACATCTGGTGGTTGGCAAAAAAGCGCGCTCGACTTTCCCGCGCCCCGCCCACCATTGATTTACTATATTGGTGATCCGCCATCGCTATGCTTTTCCCAAGCCTTTTTGCCACGGAGTAATATTAATAGGAGTTGAAGGTCCAATGGGAGAAAGCTACGAAACTGTGATCTAAATTTTTGGTAAATATTGAGGGCGCCACTTGTCATTCCTCCCTACTTCGGCGCGGATATACTGTTGTTTTCAATAGAATTTTGCTGAAGTACATTTAAATTTTTTTATTTTAAGTAATTTAATTTCTTTGTAAGTTCTTAAAACTGCATAATTCAGATGTTTCAAATAAATGCTTCGTTCCTAGTTGTAAAACAGGCTATGATAGTGATAAGAAAAACAAAAAAAAAAGCCCTAGGAGAAAAATAAAGTCCGAGTTCGTGTTTTCTGCACCTTAAGTAAGTTTATTTTTTTTCTTTACAAAGGGCGTGTTCAGTAGAGCGCCCGATCCACGACCGGTCGAAAGATTCCGAGCCAAAGCGTTCAGTGGTGTCGACCGATCCAGAGTTACATCGTTCAGTGGAATGGACCGATCTCGACCGGTCGTGGATCAGAAAGCCCAGAAAAATTTCTTGATCCATTGGGTCACGTGATGGATCAAATGCGCAATAGGTTGAAAATCAGGCTCTGATTGACATTACGCAGTGAAAACCTGAACAATAAACATCTGTTTTTGACAATGATTGTTTATTTGTTTGATTAGCTGAGGATTAATACAGATGTACCTATTTATATGCATTGTTTGTGCTGTAGAAAATAAGGTAAGTAATTCCATAAAATGCTAAACTATATTATGTTTATTTATTTATTGTGTAAAAAAGATATTTTACGTAATAACGATTTTCGATACGTAATTTTTTTTATTGATGAACGTAACATTCAAACATAAAATTAAAACAAAAATTTACACAATTTTAATTGAAACAAAAAAATATATATTTTTTTAATACGGACGCTATCATATTTTGTTAATTTAATATATAAAAATAAGCTGCGAAAAATTATATTTCTTTTTTTTTTTTTTTTCAGACAAAGCTTTTCATTCATGCGATTGTTTTTTGTTTACAAATAGGAAAGTTTGTAAACGATTGTATTTTTTATCTTTAAAACAATAAGTTAACTATAAGTAAATAAATTAAAATCCTTCCACATATTTTTAATTTAGGTAAAAATAAGTTTAAGATGTCAATTATTAAATTTAATAAACAAAACAGACTGTAAAAAAAGTAGCTATAAAATTATGCAGTGTTGTTTACATTGCTAGTTTATTTTAATATTCAGTCGGTAATAAGAGAAAAAGCTCTTTATATTGATTCATAAATCGAAGAAGAAAATAAGATTATTTTTTATATAAATCCATTATATTAACTGAACAGCATATTTCATATAATTTATTTTTTTTTTTTCAAAAACGTTTTTGTTGTACATTTCTGTTCATAATAAAATTCGAAGAGAAAGAAAGGTGTTAAGTGCTCATTTAAAATAAATATACTCTGCTCCTTTAAAAATAAATGTAACGTAACATTCTTAACATCTTCATGATTAAAATTTATACGTGAATTTAGAAAAATCATAACCAAAGTAATGTATATTAGTAATTTGTCAGTACAATCAATTAATAGCTTCTTATTTTTTGTTAGCAGAGTACAGAATTCTACATTAATAAGAAAGAAGTAAAACTGTTATTACATAAAAGATCTTTCTTTCTTTTCTTTTCTTTTTTTCTTTTTTTTTTTTTTTTTTTTTTTTTTTTTTTTAAGAAAAAACGTAATATAGTTTAGCATTTTATGGAATTACGTATTAAAAGTCCAGACAAAATAAACAACAGAAATACAATAATACAGGTCAAATTAGATAGATGGCGCTGCTCCGATCACGTCAAAATTGTTCCAAAGCGTTCAGTAGATTCCTGGCCCGATCCAAGACCGGTCCTGGATCAGTGACGTCATCGCCCGGTCGAATTGATCCATCTCGGGCGCTCTACTGAACACGCTCAAAAATTTCATCCATTCTCCTTCCTCCCAATTGTCTGTTTTAGCTAGCTTCGGTTCATAAGAATCGTCATTTTTTAAAAGCTTTCTTTCAAAGTAAAATTAGTATAAAATGGCTCTTAAAAAAAACATGTTGGTTAGAATACTCTATTTAATGAAATTTGCTTTCAATCGAAATTTTTTCAGCTTGATATTATTTTTAAAAAAAATAATTAAAACGAGACATTTCCCCATTGAATAACATTGCGGAAGCTGGAGAGAAGGAAGAATTGCACGGTGGCGCCATCTGTAAACATTATAAAACAACATCACAAAATTTCAGCGTTTCCTTCTTCTCCTGTCTTTATACTCCGTGCTTTTTGCCAACCACTCATAAAAGTTGAGATGTTTGTTTACAAACAAGGAACTGTCCTATACACGATTAATATAGTGAACCCTTTTGCTTATTCGCACCGAAAGTCAGGGACGTAACACTTCGCTTACATCTTGCTTATATTTTTAAATATCCATGGGAAATGACGTTAGAGTTAAAGGTAGTATATATTCACGAGTGAAAAATTAATTTGAAAACGTATCGTTTTATTTACGTCATATTTTATTTCAGTATTTTATCTAATATGTGTATTAGAAATACATGTAGAGTATTAAATACTACCATAAATTAACTAAAAAGTTCAATAGTAAAAAATATAGGCATTAAAAAAATAATAATAATATTTAGTACTTTTTTTTTTCTTACAAACAAGCAATTATATTAAAAAATGTACCCTCGGATAGCGTTAAAAATTTAAAAGACGCCAAGGGCTGTAACGCTATAGCTTTAACGCAAAATGGTTTAGGTTTTACAAATTTCTTTGAATTCTGAGGGGAAAAAAACTTTTTTTATCATAACATTTCCTTTAAAAAATGTTGTATTAAATATTAAATATTTAAATTTTACATTGAATGTAGGAATTTCTAGTCCGGGCGTTTTCTGTCAAGAACTTTAGTTTCGCAACAACGATAGATATTTTAACTCTAACAATGCGTTAGAAACATAGATTTATTTTGTTAAGAAGCAAAATGCGCCCGTGCTATTAGACAAATTTAATGTTTTATTTTGATTATTTACTTTTAAAACGTACTTTTAAAATGTGTTTTTTCATGTACACGAAGTGTATTACTAATTGCAGCAATGCAGTACAGAAATGCGTATTACTAATTGCAGCAAAATGTAATTTCATACATTTTTTAATTTCATGCATTTTGAGATAGGGTACTCTGTGATTTTTTTTTTTTGTTGTTGTTGTTGTTTGTTTCATGTATACGAAGCGTACAGTAATTGCACCAATATATAATTTCATGCATTTTGAAATAGGGGTATTCTGTGATTTTTTTTTTTTTTTTTTTTTTTTTTTTTTTTGGTTTTCATGTACGCGAAGCACACAGAAGTGCATATTACTAATTGCTGAAATATGTAATTTCATGCATTTTGAGATAGGGGTATTCTGTGATTTTTTTTCTTTGGTTTTATGTATACGAAGCGTACAAACGTGCTAATTGCAGCATTATGCAATTTCATGCATTTTGAGATTGGGGTATTCTGTGATTTTTTTCTTCATGTGCAGACGTGCACATTACTAATTGCTGCAATATGTGAATTCATGCATTTTGAAATAGGTGTATTCTGTGATTTTTTTTTTCTTTTTTTCTTTTGGTTTTCATGTACGCGAAGCGCACATACGTGCGTATTACTAATTGCAGCAATATGTAATTTCATGCATTTTTGAGATTCATGCATCTTGAGATAGAGGTATTCTGTGTTTTTTTTTTTTTTTTTTCATGTACGCAAAGCGCACAGACGTGCGTATTACTAATTGCTGAAATATGTAATTTCATGCATTTTTGAAATTCATGCAATTTGAGATAGGGCTATTCTGTGATTTTTTTTTCTTGTATACGCTTCGTCTGACTGGTTCCCTCATCAGATATGCAAAGAGCCCTGGTTGATAGATTAGAGGCGCGCCAACATCTAGTAAAAAGTGTCTGCATGTGATGCCAGCCGTCTGTTTGCAATCATTGCTTGAAGAAGAAAGTTTTTTTTTTTTTTTTTTTTTTAAGTAAAGGCATAATTTTGTTATATATCCTTGATCATAAGTAAAATTTCTGTTGCTTTCCAAACGATCGACTTCTTTTTTTTAGTGCTAGAGGCCTATTTCAGTCGGTACAGTTGTCGAATTTTTATAACACACTCTTAATAGTGCTAAGGGCCTATTTCAGTCGGTTTATTGAATGGGGATTTATTGAATGAAGTCCCCCCAAGGCACAACTTTGACATGAATCCCCCCCCCAAGCCCAACTTTGACATGAGTCCCCCCCAAGGTGACATGAGTCCCCTCCAAGGTACCCCTATTTCAGTCGGTACAGCGTTGTCGAATTTTTATAATACACTCTTAATAGTGCTAAGGGCCTATTTCAGTCGGTTTATTGAATGAGGATTTATTGAAAGAAGTCCCCCCAAGGAACAACTTTGACACGAGTCCCCCCCCCCCAGGGAACCCCTATTTTAGTCGGTACAGCGTTGTCGAACTTTTATAATACACTCTTAATAGTGCTAAGGGCCTATTTCAGTCGGTTTATTGAATGAGGATTTATTGAATAAACTCTCCCCAAGACACAACTTTGACATGAGTCCCCCCCAAGGCACAACTTTGACATGAGTCCCCCCCAGGCCCAACTTTGACATGAGTCCCCCCCAGGCACAACTTTGACATGAGTCCCCCCCAAGGTACCCCTATTTCACTCGGTACAGCGTTGTCGAATTTTTATAATACACTCCTAATAGTGCTAAGGGCCTCTTTCAGTCGGTTTATTGAATGGGGATTTATTGAATGAAGTCCCCCAAGGAACAACTTTGACATGAGTCCCCCCCCCCCAAGGTACCCCTATTTTAGTCGGTACAGCGTTGTTGAACTTTTATAATACACTCTTAATAGTGCTAAGGGCCTATGTCAGTCGGTTTATTGAATGAGGATTTATTGAATAAACTCCCCCCAAGGCACAACTTTGACATGAGTCCCCCCCAAGGCACAACTTTGACATGAGTCCCCCCCAGGCCCAACTTTGACATGAGTCCCCCCCCAAGCCCAACTTTGACATGAGTCCCCCCCCCAAGGTACAACTTGTACATGAGCCCCCCCCAAAGGCACACCTTTGACATGAGTCCCCCCAAGGCATACCTCCCCCTCATTGGGAAAAAGAGAAAAAACTTTGTTTTGCGGCTATAAGACAGTTTGGACTTCCAACGTTATTTGTTACAATATCTGCAGCTGAAACACATTGGTTTGGTTTAATGAAAACTTTATCATGGAATTTAGATCGTCACGAATTAACTAAAGAAGAATTTGTCGATATTAACAAGTTTAGCAGTAGGCCTCTGGCACTAAATTAAAATCTGACAATGTCAGTTTTTCATGTTTTAAATAATGAAATAATGTCGTGTCTGTATAATTTTTTATCCTTATCTTTAAGTAGATTTTTCTCGATAACGCATTTTTTTTTTTTTTATCTGAAAAGAATACTGATTTTTAATCAATAAAAGCAGATTTCGATATCTCTGTTCGTATTATTATTCTATGATTTCTCATCAAACAGCCAAACATTAACAAACATAAATTTAACAAACCTAAGCGAAACAGCTCGGTGAATAAGCGCATAGCGTCAAACCACAAATAACTAGTTATCTGTGCGCCAAGCGTGAATTCTCGCCAAAGTCACTTAGCTCCCTAGACGTTTGCCACTACAAAGAAACGCTAGTATATAAAGCTGATTGTTTGTTTGTCCAGATTTTTAATTCGCTATACAAAGCTACACCGTTCAAACGACAGCTACAAAATGTGGCACTTATTAATCAGGACAAAATCTAACTAACGCAGTATTTTTTTTTTTCGATCGGATAATTCGATAAAGAGATAATATACAAATCCCATTTTATTTATTTATTTTTTTTTCCGAAAATAAAATGTAATTTGTTTACATTAGCGTAACAAAAAACAAAAATCTGATGTGAGCACCACATGACTTCCTTATACACTTTTAGAAATATACATAATGTTAAAAAACATTGTCACTGGACCCGAAACAGTTGGCTAAAAATATTTTTAAAAAATGCATGCATACGTAAAAAAAAAAAAAATAAAAAAAAAAAAAAAATAAAATAAAATTGTGCCTTGAGGGGACTCATGTCAAAGTTGGGCCTTGGGGGGACTCATGTCAAAGTTTACCTTGGGGGGACTAATGCCAAAGTTGTACCTTGGGGGGGACTCATGTCAAAGTTGTGCCTTGGGGGACTCATGTCAAAGTTGTACCTTGGAGGGACTCATGTCAAAGTTGTGCCTTGGGGGGACTCATGTCAAAGTTGTGCCTTGGGGGGGACTAATGTCAAAGCTGTGCCTTGGGGGACTAATGTCAAAGTTATGCCTGGGGGGGACTCATGTCAAAATTGTGCCTTGGGGGGGGACTCATGTCATAGTTGTGCCTTGGGGAAGTTTTAAATGTCTAGCTGGTCGGGAAGTTAGTTAAAAATCGATTGCAAGATTTGTACTGGTAACGCTGCCGAAGGCAGCAGGAACCCTACACAGTTGGCTAAAAGTATTAAAGAATGCATTTTCACCGTGTTCTGATCTAGTCTGAAAGTTTCAAATGTCTAGCTAGTCGGGAAGTTAGTTAAATAATTTTTCTGTTGAATCGCATAAACGCTGCTGAAGGCAACAGGTATCGGAAACAGTTGGCTAAAAATATTTGAAAAATGCATTGTCAACGTGTTCTGAGCCTTTCTGAAAGTTTCAAATGTCGTCGGGAAGTCAGTTAAATTGCAAGATTTGTCTAAACCGTTTCTGAGTTATTACCGTTTTTTGATACATTATGGCCAAAACCTATGTATTTTTGTCATTATGAACCTAATTTTCCTAAATATCTCCAAAACCGAAAATCATAGAAAGTCCAAAAAGGGAGGTGCACAACTAGATGTTATAACAAACCTATGTACCAATTCGCAACTTTCTACGTCCAACCGTTTTTGAGTTATGCGACATACCCACACACACACAGACACACACACACACATACAGACGTCACGAAAAATCGTGTAAAAACCCTTATATCTCTAAAACGAGAGCTCGTGTTAAGACGACACTTGCAGGTGTGCAACTAGACATCATGACAGTCACACGTATAAATTGGCAACATCCAGCGATCATTCGTTTTCGAGCAATGTGAAATACAAAATCCATTTCGCAAATCGGGATTACTATACTTCCTTATACTTTGTATAAGGAAGTAAAAAACGAAAAAGAAATAGTTGAGCTACGATTTCTTTTTCCTAATTAAGTTGGTGTACAACTCTATTTGCCAATTTGTTCGATGATTATGGCGAAATGCAATTTTCGAAAATGGTTGCAATGGTTTTCAAACGTAAATAAATGTTGCAAAAAATCCAGAACGACATCGTTATCGTTTAAAACGGCGCCAAAAGAAAGTCGCCAAATAGTGTTGAGGTGACAACCAGCTAGCTGTACCAATAAATGTTTACTTAGAGATATTTGGCATTATCTTGAAATTTTAATTGATTTAAGTAGTACTTACTACAGTAAAACAAAATTTATGGTTTTATTGATGTTTTATGTGTAACTTATTAGGTTCTTTTATGTTCTCAACTTAATTTTAAATAATTATAATTTAGTTTAAATTGATCTATATATAGTGTTACAAAATTGTAAATAATTGTGTTTATTTATGTATAAATTCTTTCAAAGAGGCTTAGTAAGTTGATAAAGTGCTAATTTTTGTCCATTTCTAGTCATTTTGGCGTTGAAATAGACTTATTTCCCCTTAAAAACGCATTAAAAAGCCCAATAAGGCAGGTAATGGATTTGGCGCCAAATTTGGCGACTTTTTCCCACCTTGGCGATTTTTTTGGTGACATTGGCGAGAAAATCCTTTTAAGGGATATACCAAATATGGAAGCTCTAATCCCATTGGCTGATGAGATTTGGAGATTTCTGGAACGTTCCACGCTTTTCTACAGGGGTATATAAGCCTGCTTTCTCGCCAAGGCGAGTTAGTTTAGTTCAGTCTGTGATCAGAGTCGGTCAGCTTGCATTGAGCCTCTTCGAAAGAGACATGCTTTAAGTGTTATTGCTATACAGTTTGTACTGTGGATTTGCTATTGACAGCTGTTGTTTAAGCTGTGTTTACTGGTCGAATTGAAGCTGATAGTTGGTTTATAGACCTGTATTTTTCTGGAACTTTCTGTGAATAAATTTCTGAATTTTTGTACGTTTGGCCTTTCATTCTCGAACAACTCACGAACCCCCAAGTACGCAACATTTCTGGTGTCAGAAGTGGGATTGTCTGTGAATGGTGATAACGAGAGCTATGGAGCAAGAAATGAAGAAATTTCTAGAAGGTCTAACTGCTCAGATGAATGAGTTAAGATCCGGATTGATAGAGAAAATGGAAACAGAACAGGAAAAGATGGAAACCGGATTGATCGAAAGAATGAAGGAACGACAAAGAGAGATGAAAGAAAGTATGGAAGCATCGCAAAGAGAGATGAAAGAAAGTATGAAAACATCGCAAAGGGAAATGAAAGACGGTTTGACTGAAGAAATGAAGGAAATGAAAGCAGTTCAGGAAGAAATTAAATCTAATCAAGATGAGATGAAGAGAGAACTTTTAACGGCGAAAGAATCAATAGAGGGTAAATTAACGGTGATGGAAAATAGAATGGATGGAATAGAAGAGAAAGTTATAAAGATAGAAGAAAGTTTTGAATAGAAAGTTTTGAAAGTGGAAAAGAATTTTGAAGAGAGATTTATGAAGAGAGAAGAGAATTTTGAGGAGAGATTTAAAGAAAACTTTGATCAAGAGCTGAAAGGAAAGGTTTCGGAGATAGAAAGCAAGTTTAAGAGAATGGAGGAAGATCTTGTAAGAAAAATGAAAGAAGAGTGGAACGGAGAAGTAATAGGGAATGAACTGCAGAGCAAGATTCGGAATCTCGAAGAAAAGTTAGAATCCATGCCTCAGGAAACTGAAAAGAAAGAGAGAAGAATCCAGAATCAGGAATTTATTAAGCTATCCACCTACGACGGCAGTTCCTCCTGGCATGTATATAAGACGGAGTTTTCCATCGTAGCTGAAGCTAACGGCTGGGACTCTACCGCCAAGTCAGTCTACTTAGCAGCAGCATTACGGGGAGATGCAGCCGAGATACTGAGAAATTTTTCTAAAGAAGAAAGGAACGACTTCGAGGCCCTGACTAGAGCACTAGAGCTACGGTTCGGAGAGAAGTGTTCTAAGGACTATAGTCGCCTCCAGCTAAAATCCCGTTACCAGAAAACGGGCGAAAGTTTGCAAGAGCTGGCAGCGGACATTCAGAGACTGTCACACCTAGCATTCTCAGACTGTCATGCTGACACTCGAAACGACTTAGCTCTTCAGTACTTTATCGATGCTGTTCGTGATCCAGAAATTCAAAAAGCGCTGAGACTCTCCAACATCAGAGACGTAGAATCAGCTTTAGGCTATGCACTTAGGATAGAGGCAGCCCAACAAGCCTCTCGTAAAGACCTCCATACCATAAGAGCAGTCTCATTAAATGATACGCCTGCTGATGAAAATGAAAGGAAGATAAGTCTCGCAGAGATCTTAAAGAGATTGCGCAGCCTGTAAAATAATATGGAAATAAAGGATCGGAAGATAATGTGCAGGAGCTGTGGAGCGGATGGACCTGTGAAGAAGAAATGCCCTGTACGGCCAACTATAGGAGATCACTCGGCTTCACCATCACTGCAGGGAAACTAGGAGGAGGCCATCTCGCGGGGCGGAGGTTGCCTGAAATTAAAGAGCCCCAATTTATAGTATTTCATGTTTCATTGACTTCACGTCTATGGCCTAGTTAACAACACCATCTGCCGGATGATTCTGGACACGGGAGCCAACGTGACCATCATTAGAACGGATTTGGCTCAAGAACTAAAAGAGAAGATCGTCTGGACTCCGCCCTGCGTTAAACTCCAGACTGTGACCGGAGACGAAATCAAAATATATGGAAAAATGAACTTGACTATCACTTTTGGGAATGCCAGTTACCATCATATGGCATATGCGGCTGATATAAGAGATCCTTTAATCATTGGAATTGATTTCCTGAGAAAATTTAACTTTCAATTGGACTTCAAGAATAATGAACTGCATTCGAGTTCGGAAGACATCGCTGTGTTCAACACTGAAAATCAAGACATTCAGACAATTTGCCAGAGTGTGAAATTTCCATCCCTCCACATACAGAGACAATAGTTTTCGGAACACTCCCTACCAAGCAATACTTCCGCTATGGACTGATTGAATACCCGAATACAGACAATAGCCCAAGAGGAGTTCAGGTAGCTTCATCTCTAGTTGATCTCGCAAAGAGTACTATTCCTGTGAGAGTCCCAAACATCAGCGATAAGGTCCAGACAGTGAAGAAGGATGAGGTGTTAGCAACCTGCACTCCTGTTACATGCATCAACCGCCCCACGCAATCAACCGAATCCAAGTCTTCCGAACAATTAATGACGGAATTACTTAAGAATGCAGAGTTAGGAAAGGAACAGAGATGTGCTGCGGAGAAGCTACTCCAAGAATTTACAGACATTTTTTTCTCGAACACCTGAAGACGTCGGAAAAACGAACATCACCCAGCACAGAATTGATACAGGAAATCATCCTCCAATCAAACAACATCCAAGAAGACTTCCATTTGCTAAACAGGAAGAGGTCACTGAATTTCTAAGTGAAATGCAGCACAATGAAGTCATAGAGCCATCAACGAGTCCTTGGGCCTCTCCCATAGTACTGGTGCGAAAAAAGGATGGTTCAACAAGATTTTGCGTGGATTATCGTCGTTTGAATGACATCACGAAGAAAGACAGTTACCCTCTTCCCAGAATTGACGACACATTAGACACACTTGCTGGCAGTAAATGGTTCTCGACTTTGGATCTGAAGAGCGGTTACTGGCAAGTAGAATTACATCCTGATGATCGTGAGAAGACTGCATTCACCACGGGACAAGGACTGTGGCAATTTAACGTTATGCCGTTCGGATTATGTAATGCACCTGCCACCTCAGAACGCCTGATGGAGACAGTGCTAAAAGGACTTTCCTATGAAGCCTGTCTGGTGTATTTGGATGATATTATCATTGTGGGGCGCACTTTTGAAGACCATCTACGAAACATCCGAAAAGTGCTTGTGAAACTCAGAATGGCTAACCTCAAATTGAATCCAGGCAAGTGTAACTTGTTCCGTCGTGAAGTGAGCTACCTCGGCCATATCATCTCTGCGGAGGGTGTGAGAACTGATCCTGAGAAGATCTCTGCAGTCAAGAACTGGAGTCGCCCTGAAAATGTACACCAACTACGAAGTTTCCTGGGGTTATGCACTTACTACAGAAAGTTTGTCAAGGGTTTCTCAAATATTGACAGACCACACCACAAGCTGACGGAAGCCAAACAGAAGTTCCTGTGGACAGACGAATGTGAAAATGCGTTCAAGCGACTTAAAGAGGCCATAACATCATCGCCAATCTAGACGTATCCATAGCCCGACAGACAGTTCATACTTGATACAGATGCCAGCCATGAGAGTGTCGGTGCTGTTCTGTCGCAGAAAATTGATGGTCAAGAACATGTCATTGCCTATTGGAGTAAATGCCTGTCTAAACCAGAGCGAAATTACTGTACCACCAGGAAAGAGCTACTCGCAATGGTAAAAGCCATAGAACCTTTGCATCATTACCTCTATGGCAGAAGATTCCTGCTCCGGACTGACCATGCATTTTTAACGTGGTTGCTCCAGTTCAAGAACCCGGAAGGACAGATTGCCAGGTGGATACAACGCCTCCAGGAATATGACTTTGAGATACGTCATCGTAAAGGGACTCTACATGGTAATGCAGATGCCTTGTCACGGAAGCCCTGCTCGGAAAGCTGCAAGTACTGTTCTACAGCCGAACAGAAATACCTGTCGATAAATCCGGTTGCCGGCCAAGTAACTGTCTCAACACCATCAGAACAAGATCCCGATCCATGGAGTGACGTAGAACTTAGACAAGCCCAGTTGGAAGATCCTGACATAAATCCAATATTACAGCTGAAGGAGACGACCAGCAACAGACCTACCTGGAAGGACATTTCCAGATTTAGTCCCATTACGAAAAGTTATTGGGCACTTTGGGACTCTCTTCATATCAGAAACGGCGTATTATACAGAAAGTGAGAATCTGATGATGGGAAAAGCTTCAGATGGCAAATTGTTTTACCAAGATCAAGAATTCCAGATGTTTTAGAACAACTGCATAGTAGCTCTACCGGAGGCCATTTTGGGGTAATGAAGACTCTGCAAAAATTTCCGGAACGCTTCTACTGGTGCAAGGCAAAGGAGGATGTGGTGAAATGGTGTAAATCCTGTGATGCTTGTGCGGCACGTAAAGGCCCGCAGAAACGAAGTCGAGGAAGACTACAACGGTATAACGTGGGAGCACCATTTGAACGGATTGCACTCGACATCGTGGGTCCTTTGCCACGGACCTCCAGTGGAAATAAATACATCCTCGTCGTGATGGACTATTTCACCAAGTGACCAGCAAGATTGGGACTTGAAGTTGTCATTGTTCCCGCTGGCTTATCGAAGAGCTGTCCATGAAACCACCGGCTATACTCCAGCCCAGATGCTGTTTGGACGTGAACTTCGTCTCCCTTGTGATCTCCTTTTTGGTTGTCCACCCGAAGCGCCTTCATCGCCAGAGGAGTACATCCAAGATCTCCCGGCAAGATTTGAGGACGTACACAACTTTGCTCGGGAGCGGATTAACATGGCAACGGAGAAAATGAAGACAAGGTACGATCTAAAGGCTACACAACATGAGTTCCAGGAAGGAGAGAAGGTCTGGTTGTGGTATCCTGTTCGACGCAAAAGACTCTCTCCACAGTGCAACTGGGACGGACCATACACAGTCTTAAAAAGGCTGAATGATGTAGTGGTGCGGATCACTAAAACACCTTCATCAAAACCGAAGGTGGTGCACTATAATAGGCTAGCCAAGTACCACAAGTAACGGTAATATTAAAATTAAAAATGTAAATACTGGTAAAATTTGCGCATGCGTAATGTGAATATTTGTATATAAATAGTTGTACATATTTGTGAATTTTGTAAATATTTCTCACTTGATTTTTGTTTCTATTTTGTCGTTATACGCAACTTAGTTTTTGTAAATGAGATTTTGTAAATTTGGTTAGTTTCGCCTCTTAACCAGGGGTTGCACTGCCCGAGACGTGCAGTCCTTGGGAGGGGGGCAGTGTTACAAAATTGTAAATAATTGTGTTTATTTTTGTATAAATTCTTTCAAAGAGGCTTAGTAAGTTGATAAAGTGCTAATTTTTGTCCATTTCTAGTCTTTTTGGCGTTGAAATAGCCTTATTTCCCCTTAAAAACGCATTAAAAAGCCCAATAAGGCAGGTAATGGATTTGGCGCAAAATTTGGCGACTTTTTACACCTTGGCGATTTTTTTTGGCAACCTTTGCGAGAAAATTCTTATAAGGGATATACCAAATATGGAAGCTCTAATCCCTTTGGCTGATAAGATATGGAGATTTCTGGAACGTTCCACACTTTTCTACAGGGGTATATAAGCCTGCTTTCTCGCCAAGGCGAGTTAGTTCAGTTCAGTCTGTGATCAGAGTCGGTCAGCTTGCATTGAGCCTCTTCGAAAGAGGCTTGCTTTAAGTGTTATTGCTATACAGTTTGTACTGTGGATTTGCTATTGACAGCTGTTGTTTAAGCTGTGTTTACTGGTCGAATTGAAGCTGATACTTGGTTTATACACCTGTATTATTCTGGATCTTTCTGTGAATAAATTACTGAATTTTTGTACGTTTGGCTTTTCATTCTCGGACAACTCACGAACCCCCAAGTACGCAACAATATATATATATATATATATATATATATATATTAATAAAATCAGAGTTTTGTCTGTAAATTTTTCGGAATCGAAATATTTTGCGATATCTTCACGTTTCACACACCATGAAAGCCGAAAATGACTTCAGAAAATTTTGCCTGTGTGTGTGTGTGTGTGTGTGTGTGTGTGTGTCATCGTGTCCGAATGTCGCTTTTTTTGTCCGGGCATCACTTGAGAACGGCTGGACGGAATTCAACCGCGCTTGGCAGGAATTTAGGTCTTTACCCAACTTAAAATTATATCTATCAACTTTTCAGAAATTCCCCCCGTTCCCCCCCTAGGGGGTAAAAGACTAAAACACGTTTGTCCGGGCATCACTCGAGAACGGCTGGACGGAATTCAACGTCGCTTGGCAGAAACTTAGGTCTTCATCCTACTTAAAATTATATCTATAGAAATTTTCAAAATTATGATTAGTGTTTAAATTGTGGGTAAAAAACGTCTGCGCATGCGCCATAAATATTTTTTCACTAAAACGCTTTGAATGGAAAAATAAAATATGAAAGTAAATTTTTAAGTCAAAGACATTTTTATTCACGTGATTCGCACTACAAGTTATGAAAAGATTGAAATGAAGTGTTGCCATCTAAGTTTCATACTTTAGTTAATTTTAAAAAATCTAATTGTCGTATCGAAAAACTGTTTACACCCCATTTTTCAGAAAAATCCCCTCTTTCATTTGGTACTGAATTTGTAATGCTAGGTCTGGTATTTCTAATTTATTTTTTCCTTTTTCCGTTTTTCCGTTGCCACTTAAATTTCATACTTTAGTTATTTTTTAAAAATCTAATTGTCGCATCGAAAAACTGTTTGAACCCCTGGATTCAGCAAAATCGCCCCTTTCATTCGGTATCAAATTTATAAATACAGGTCTGATATTTCTAATTTATTTTACCCTTTTTCCGTTTTCAACCCAGATTCGATATGGAACAGCTTTAGTATTGGATCCCTTTGGCAAAATTTGAAATTCGGCACCGAAGTAGCTCGGACGTTTCTCGCCAAGATCTTTAATTGCACAATTGAGATAGCCAATTCAGTTCATCGCAAAAATGGCTTAAAATATTGAAAGTCACCAAAGGGTTCCCATACGAAAGCTGTGCTTTTTGTATTTATTTATTTATAATATTTTCTATTAAAGACTTCTGTGGTCACGAAATTTGGTGCGTAAATTGTGTGTATGCATCCGGCACTTATTGTAACTGGAT
Source organism: Salticus scenicus (assembly GCA_963930645.1). Taxonomy (NCBI): domain Eukaryota; kingdom Metazoa; phylum Arthropoda; class Arachnida; order Araneae; family Salticidae; genus Salticus; species Salticus scenicus. The sequence continues at coordinate 81,518,854 of OZ005652.1, read as the reverse complement.
TTCACGAAATTCGAAATCCCCCCCCCCGCACACACACACACCTTCTCGGAGTCGGAGGGCAATAAACATGTGTAAAAACATGTTTTTCCGTTTGAATTCGCTTTGAATTATCTTAGAATGGCGAATTTTCGTGTGTGGATATTGATTAAGTGTACGCATTATACATATTAGTGGGATTTTGCAAAACTTCGAGCTCACCCGCTGAGGGTGGGGGAGTAAGAAGTGGATAAGTTGTGTCGAAGACAGTGGGGACCCAAACTCCTCACGTTGCGAGCGTTTAAACCTCTACCAATCACAGCGAGAACTTAGGTTATTAATAAAAATATGGGATTTTGACAGCTCATTTAAGTTTAATGTCCAGCGAAGCGGGCAAAGCCTGCTAGTATATATATATTTAATCTTTAGCTTTAGTGTCGAACCTTTTGACAAAATTTGAAATTTAACACAGAAATAGCTCGGATGTTCTCGCCTATCTCTTTATTTACGCAATTGTAATAGTCATTGCAATTCATCGAAAAAATTTCCAAAAATATGTAAAGTCGACAAGGGGATTCCATACTAACGCTGTGACTTTTGTATTTATTTTCTTGTAATATTTTCAATTAAACACTTCAGGAAATAGATATATCTTTGATATCTTTCGTCCCTAGTGTTACTTTCATTTGGCGATTTTTTTTTCCCCGCTAAGGACGAAATATACTAAATTACACACGGGATGTATTTCTTATATTCTCTTCCATCTTATCTTCTCTTACCATTTTACATTTTGTTCAGTTCTTTCAAAATTCTATAAACATTACTTCAACCTGAGCAACGCCGGATAGACCTGCTAAAAATCACAAAAATTAACTATTTTAACTGTACAGTATCTGATTAGATCATATTATGGGGGAAAAAATTAATTACATCATTACTTATACAAGTGCCATTTTAAACCTGACCATACATTAAACTGGTATGTTGTGTCTACCATTAGACTTTCTTCTATATTTTTCTATATTTATTCACTAAGGTCAAATAATTTATTAAATCTATTAGTCATTAAAATTATCTAACAGGATGAATGCAAACGACTTTTATCTTAGAAAAAACCAAGACTAAATATCCAAAGAATAAACAGTTTTATTATCTATAAATAGCATCTTAAAACATGCGTTTTTATAATGGTTATCTCACATATCAGGTTTCGTACAGTTACATGCCATAGAAGTTGACATATAGCCTTCTATATATCGAGGAAAATTGTCGTGACGAAAAAATTGTTTGCACCTCTGGATTAAAAAAAGTGCTCTTTTAATTTGGTACCGATATTGTAAAGGTAGGACTGATATTTCTAATTTATTTTGGTCTTACATAAAATTGGTCTACAAAACCTGGCGATAACGTTTTTAACCGGATTGAAACTAATAGTCCTCCTAGCCTAGAGCCCCTTAAATAAAATATATAGGCCGATGCATCGCCGCCATTTTTTTTTTTTACCTTAGAAGAGGGCAGTATTACCGCTTGGCGTCCTTATCGCTTTCTTGTGATTTTCAGAAATTTTGATCTGAAGTTACGATCGGTCAACAAAAGCAATAAGCAACAATAATATTCATAACAACACATTTTTTCACATTACACTATCAGGATATCCTGTGGAAGTACTGGAAATAAGATGCGTCATTAGGACTGTTTCTGTTTCTTATACAAAATGTCGCCAGCACTCAAATACACAGTCATAAAAGGTTTTCTTAAATCGATTTTTCGATATTAATATATATAATTTGATTAAAATGACACATTTTTCTGTCTTTTTACATTGACACATGTAAGAAATACAAAGGAAAATATAAGTAATGTTTTTTTTTTTTTTTTTTTTTCAAATTATCTTCTGGAAATTTGAACATTTTATGCTCTTTTCTTGAGTGATTATAGCAGTTTTTTAATCGTTAAAGAAATCTCATATCGTACTTTATTTAGCTAAAACTATGAAATTTAATAAAAGGAATACTCTAAAGTTACACAACACGATACAAGTAATGACTGCCGTTTACTTATCAATAAAACCCCCTGGGTATACGTGGCAACCCTAATAAGGCAACAAAATGTATGATGCGCCAGCTCGTATATATAGAAGCATTATACATGTCAAACTTGAAATTATTTAAAAAAGAAAAAAAAAAAACTCATTGCCAATTTGTAATTTATCGCTCAGGATGTCTTATACTTAAGTTTCACTGCTAAATGCCCAAGAAATTACGAATTTCTCGCCATTCCAAAAACAGGTGTGTGTCGACGCTATGAATTTTATGTGTTTAACATGTTGTTGCGTGCAAAATAGTGTCAAACTGCTATTAGGTCGTCGAATGTTAAGTTAGATTATTAATATATCTTTTTATTTAAACACACAATATAGTATTAAATTTTGTACATCTATATATTAATTTGAAACATGTTTTTGTCTGTCTCCACTATATTGAGAGAACTACTTGGTGTAAAAATTTGGTTGAGGTGTCTAAAAACAGGTCTTGGTCTGTAGATGTGCTATGAGAAGAGAAAAATAAAAAAAAGTCGATCGGTTACCCCCCCCCCCCGGGTAGGAAACCGTTTCTCCCCCGAGGGAAACGAGTGGGAAACCGTTTCCCACCCGTTTGGGAAACGGGTTAAAATCACGTTTACGAGCTTAACTAAGCTTCAAATTACTTCACGGTGAAGAAATTGTACATATGCACTGTAAAAAAATAACTATTACCAGCTGCAATCTGTGATTTATTTTATCCAATCACAAAGAATTTCTCTGTGATTGGATAAAATAAATCACAGATTGCAGCTGGTAATAGGTTTTTTTTTACAGTGTGGGGACTAGAGTCGAATACTAAAAAATCACTTTCTCTTGCATACAATATAGTGCGACCCCTGGTGGTGAAAAATGGAACTAGGTGATTTTGCTGCAGACCTATGATGTTGCATCTTATTTTAAAGGTCTTGGTATTTCCTGACCGTTGGTGATGTTCGTACAGAACACACTACGCCCCCTGGCGGTGCAACGTGCAACTAAAGGATTTTGGAGCTGACATCACCATGCGACACCTTATTTAAAAGGTCTTGGAAATTCAAGGCGGTTGTTGATAAAGGTCTAGAAATTTCATGTTGATTGGGGGTGTTTGTATATAATATAGGGCGCCCCCTGGTGGTGAAAAGTGGAACTAAGTGATTTATAGTGGGCCCTATCATGTTACATCTTATTTTAAAGGTCTTGGTATTTCCTGACCGTTGTTGATGTTCGTACAGAACACACTGTGCCCCCTGTCAGTGGAAAGTGCAACTAAAGAATTTGGCAGCTGACACCACCATGTGACACCTTATTTAAAAGGTCAAGGAAATTCAAGCCGGTTGTTGATATAGTCTTGAAATTTCATGTTGATTGGGGAAGTTTGTATATAATACAGGGCGCCCCCTGGTGGTGAAAAGTGGAACTAAGTGATTTTGTAGTGGACCCTATCATGTTGCACCTTATTTTAAAGGCCTTGGTATTTCTTGACCGTTGGTGATGTTCCTATAGAACACACTGTGCCCCTTGGTGGTGGAAAGTGCAACTAAAGGATTTTGCAGTTGACACCACCATGTGACACCTTATTTGAAAGGTCTTGGAAATACAAGGCGATTGGTGATGTTCGTATACAACATACTGCGCTCCATGGTGGAGGAAAGTAGATTTTGCAGCGCATGCGTAGCATACCTGCTATACGGTGCCGCAGCCACAGGCAGCGGTAACACGAGTCAGAGGTTCGTTCGGTTCAAGGTTAATTTTTGAGAATTTTTTCATGGTATTAGCGGCTTGCATATACGTGCCGCAGGCACTGGGTCACGAACCCGAGTTACGTTCTGTTTAAGGTATTTTAAGGTATTTTTTTTTTTTTTTTCACAAATGATTATTTTTTTCGTGATGTTTTCATTTTAAAACAGAAATTCAAACAAAATCGAGTTAAAGGTATCTATAATAATAAAAGAAGATGTTTGTCTGTCTGTCTGTCTGTCTGTGCGTTCAGCCCCTACTGAACGCAGAAGTATAAAATTTGACATATGGGTGCTCAGAAGCCTTCCCGAGTTGATAGTGAAAACAGAATTTAAAAATTTTAATTAGTTCCGGAGATATTAATTAAAATGTATAAAGCGATCTCAATTAATAGATATTTTAACGGAGTTAAAATCCGAAAACGTGGAAAATAAATTAGAAATATTAGTTCGATCGTTACGAATTTGGTACCAAATGAAAGGGGATTTTTTTCCGAATCTGAGAGTGGAAGTGGCTTATCTCTACAGCAATTAGATTTTTTAAAATTAACTAAAGTATGAAATTTAGTTGGCAACAGGCAGAACACTTAATTATTTCATTTATCAAAGATTCTTCAGCGCCAGGTACTAGACATGCTGGCTAGACTATTCCTTCCGGTCGGGAAAAATTGCTTTTCTTTTTTCGACCACATGGAAATAAAAAAAGGTATTGAAAATAAAAAAAAGCAGTTTTTGAATTTTTTGAATTTAAAATCGATCAAAAGCAGAACTTCGAAATTGCCCATCATTATGACTCACCTGTATGCAGTTAAAAAATCTAAAGTATAGCTTTAAAAATAAAATAAATAGACATATTAAATTTATTTAAATTCATTTTTATTTCATCTGTTAATGACACCAAAAGTTACTTTTAACAAAATAATATTGATTTTTTTTTCCTTTTTTTTATGAATTCGGTTGTAAAAAAGCAGTTTTGGAATTCGTAAATTTAGACGGTTTTCAATAAAAATCATTAATCGCCCTTGATAGATTAGCCATTTTGAGTCTAAAATATATCAAAGATATTCATTATTGTAATACATATTTACATCATTCAAAAGATATTTTAAAGTATTTTTATTGCAGGCTATTAAAATGATATAAGCCGTTCAAATTCTGTACGAAACTTTCGGAGAAAACTACGGAAAATCCAGAAAATTTTTATTCTTTTATATTTTACAGTTTCAAATTCAGATTTTCACTCACATTTCGTACTAATAATTTTTAACGGTATATAGCCCGGAATTAAGCAAGTTTTGGAGAAAACCACAGATATGTCAGACACAAATCTTTAAAAAAAATGTTTGTACTATCTTTGTATTTCAGCTTCTAATGAGTATAATTTCATTTTTATATTATCGAAAGTGGAATTCGAGATTTCACCTGATTTACACGTTTTAAGGTGTCCTGATTAGGTTTTCTTTTGTATCTCAGCTACTAATCAAAATAATTTCATAAGTAATACATGTTCTTAAACGGGGATAAGGCGCCGCAGGCGCCACCGAGCGGGACTTAGCTGAAGTCAGAAATTTGAAAGATCATAACATGGTGAGCGAACAGGCTGTTTCAGATATTGAAAAGGGAAGAGGGCGCCGAAGGAGCAACCGCACGGGAATTTACTGCGATTTCAATAAGCTATTTTTACGATATATGAATAAGCTCTTATTAGACCTGAAACGGGAAAAGGCGCCGCAGGCGCCACCGAGCGGGAGTTTCGTAAAGTCGGATTTTTCAGGGTTTGCGAACCAGCTGGTCGCTGAAGGCGACTAGTAAAATAAAACAAATTTAAGGTTCATTTAAGGTATCATGTGCCCGGGCAACGCCGGACGGGTCAGCTAAGATATAGTCTTCTTAGTATTAAAGGAAATGGAAAATAAAAGATAGCATCTTCTTATTTGAAGTCTGTTTGACGTCACATTGACAGTATTTGTAGAAAGTGATGTCATATGCAGTATTTCTTTTTATAAGCATTTTTCCGACTTTCCTTTTTTAAGTGAAATGTCGTAAATTATATTAGATGTTTTATCATGAAACACATTTAAATAATGATGCGACGGTTTTTGAAACATTACGGTCAATAAAGTGATCGTGGAATTCGACGGGTTCCAGCTAGTTTCAATATGATTTCAAATGTGTCTTGTGTTAAGTGCTATTGTTACTCTTATTCATGGCAAAGCGGCGAACAGGTGGTTAAAGCGGGTTGGCGAAAAAAGCAAGTCGGAATTTGCGGGCGAACGTAGCGAGCAGTTGCCAAGGCACCTAGTGTTATTAAAAATTGCTATCAAAATAAGTAAACAGAAAAGTTCGGAACAACTATAGTATTTCCCCTCAGCCAGATTTGGCGATTTTTCGTTGGCGATTATGACTAAATCATAAATCTAAAAATGATAAATCACATAACATAAATGATAAAATCATAAGCTAAATTATAAATCATAAATCCAACATAAATAGCATGTAGGCTGCCATATTATATCGCAAACAATCCAGAACGACATCGTTATCGTTCAAATCGGCGCCAAAGAAAAATCGCCAAATTCAGCTGAGGGGAAATACTATAGTTGTACCAAAAGGTCTTCTTTTATTTAATAAAAAAATTACACAAAACATTTCTTTTTTTTTAATTAAAAAAAAAAAAAAAAAAAAAAAAAAAAAAAACGGGGGGGGGGGGGGAATTATCGCCAAAATGACAACAAAACTGAAATGTCACCAAGTGGGTTTTGTACTAAAGATTTAGCTTACGTGAATTTAATGCCCGTGTATAGGAAATACTGATAATGTACACTGTATCTAAATAATTAGGCATTGCATACTTTCTTGAGAATACAATTCAGCTTTTTATTTGACGCTTATATTTTTCTTTTAATAGGAGATAGAAAGTATATGTCTTGTTCCACATTTGCATTTTTTCTTCCATCCACTTAACGGTTTTAACTGTTAGTATTAACACGGTCTGTTAAAAAAATGCTTTCAAATTTTGAAAAATGCACCAAATAATGAGCTAAACTGCATGTGTACGCATTAATGTATCAGACAGAATAATTAAGAAATAAATGAATTTTAATAATTTATTAATAATGTCTTTATAAATCAGTTTTGTTTTCTCAATATTCTTAGAAATTGTCTTTGGTATTCATTTAAACAAGAAATTAATTGGACACGAGATCATCTGCAACAAAATCGTCAATCACATGGCTATTGTATTTAATGAATGCTCCTAATTCGTACATTAGCAATGCTAAAAAACCGAGAAAAACTGTAGCATCTAGTGCTGCATCAGTTATACCACGGCGATCTGATCCATAAGTGGCAAGCATACAAAATAAGATCCATAAGCCGAAATACATAATTTCTATACGCCAATTTTGCCACTGAAATCTTTCAAGGAAATGCAGAAAACGGATGTAAAATACTAAATATATCCAGATTGAATGCTTTGCTATATGGTAGAAACATTTTCCAGCATAAGTATCCATATGATCAGACTTCACAAGTATGACACTTGATAAAGAGACTATTAACATAATAAGTTCAGCAGTTTTCCACAAAGCCAAAACTTTATCAATGTAATTAGGATCAACGGGGATTAGAGGTTCCAAGTTTCTTGACTGAATGTTTACGTATGTTTCACTTGAAGATTCGGAGTTCATATTTTAAAATTAAATTAATATTTCCATAAATTATAATTAACGATGATGATAATATAAATTTGTATGGTTAAATATTGCACACATTTTACATTAGAGCAACCGAATATATATATAAAAAATTATTAATAAGAATTTTACATGATTTATGTTTTTTTAAATACAAGTTTACACATGTCAACTCCTGAAAAAAAAAAACTTAATATAAACAAATAAAATTATCCAATTAAAAATTAGCTAATAAATTTTACTTTGTAATTTCATCACGTTTCTTTCTAAAACTTTTATATGTTAGAAAGATAAACCAAAGAGTTTGTTTGAGAGTATGATGCAAATAAATATTTACATTCTATATAAAGATAACATGCGCATTAATTTTAATGCGTACTATCAAATACGCCATGATTTATCATTTTATATGAATCGAATAGTATTTATATCCATTGGAAATTAATGAGAATTATTTAACTTTTAAAATATATCATCAATAATTAATGATTATTACTAAACAAAAAAATTAGTTGTATTAGTCGACCTCAAGTAACCTAGTATAGCGACGCAATCAACGTCATTTCTCAGATAGATTATTAAAGCTTACCGATAGAGAGCGGGGTTAACCTTCCATCGAGATATACGTTATTTCATTTCTATACTTCAAGTCCCAGGATCAAATCCAACCTGCCGCATGCGTCGCCACAATTGGTGACCGCGGACGTTCCAAACGGAATACGCAAGGAACCTTCACTATATGGCAATAGGTGGTAGCACCACACTTTCCTAGCAGCAGAGCGCTAACTAAACGTAAAACTGCAAATAATGTCAGAAATGTAATGGAACAAATTTTAAATTGGGCAAATTGGCAACTTTTGACAGCCGCATTCATCAGTGATCCGCGTTAAATTGTAAATAATTATAAAATACAAACTAATAATAATAATAAAATAAGTAAAATAAATAAATAAAGTAGCATCGCTTGTGCTCACATAACAATTCCCTTATTGTTTTAACATAAGAAATTATTCCTACAGTAGATAATACTTCTATAAAATTCAAAAATTCAAACTATAAAACAAAATGCAACCAACATCGTTGCTTTCTTTATTCTATTTCTTAAAACGTTTTTATAGATGCCACATGTTGTGTCCGAGTGGTTGAAGGCGTAAATTATACTATCACACAGTATAATATCAAAACACTAATTTAATGGAACACACGACACATAACTACAACGAACAGAATACTACACACACTACATTCAATTACAGATAGATGGTTTTGGTTCTGGTTTAGATTCTCGAGATTTCTACGTACAGTCCGGTTAACAGTTAATGATCATTTAGCCAGTTTAGTTCAAATCATAGAGTTAAGACTCCACACCTCCTCCCCCTTTATAGATCGAGTCTCTTGGGAGGCCTTCGGATTCTAGATGATCGTCTAGGAACCACACTTGAACTCACCGGTTTTGGTGAACCAAATTTCTTAGGCGAAATGTTCGGTTGCACTGATGGTGACGAAGGAACCGGGGTCTGTTGGTCAGTCGAGGTAAACTGTTCCGCGGACGGATTGCTAGGTTCATCATCCCCTGCAGCATAATCTTCAGGGATAGAACTCGCAGGAACCGGTTGGTTTTCCGGTGTATCTCTTTTAGGGATGTGGAATTTCCGATTCACATTTGGCATGCAATCACATTCTAATTTATCACCTATTGGACGGATCTGGTGAATGTGTCGTCTAACTAAGACATCCTGCACATTGATGGTGTAATGATGAGCTCCATCTTTATTTACTACTTGACCAAATTTCCATTTGGAGTTTGCTGATCTATAGTCTTTCACTGCAACATGATCACCCATTTCAAATTTCCTGTCTTGGAATTCTAATACTCCCTTCCGTGTTCGATCTTCAACCCTAGATTTTAAGTCTGGCAGGAGCAGATTAATTATTGTTCTAATGTCCAGTTTCAGAAATAGCATTGCAGGACTGTGGGTTGTAGTAGCATTAGGCGCTTTCCTATACTGTAGTAAGAAGGTACTTAATTTCTGATGAATACTGACTTCATAATTCTGCATAGCTCTCAAGAATTGCTTTAAGGTATATACATAGCGCTCAGCTTGGCCGTTACTAGATGGTTTGAATGGCGCGCTAGTCTTGTGTTTTATACCATTTTTTCTCATAAATATTTCGAACTCATCAGACGTGAATTGTGGACCGATGTCACTGACGAGGGTTACAGGTAATCCATATCTTGCAAAACTGTCTCGTAGACATTCTGTGGTCTTCTTTGCGGTTGTAACCTTCATTGGGTAGACTTCTAACCACTTCGAATGCGCATCCACTATTAACAAGAACATTTATTCAAAAATCGGTCCGGCGAAGTTGACATGCACACGTTCCCAGTGCTTGCTCGGGTATTCCCAGCAATGAACTTTCAATTTGCTGGATCAGCTTTATGTCTAGCACAGTCGCCACAATTCTGGCTATCTCTTCAATGTCTTGGTCAATATTTTTCCAATAAACGAAAGACCTGGCTATAGCCTTCATTTTAACCATGCCCAGGTGACCGTGCAATTCTTCTAGAATTGTCTTCTGATACTACTTGAGAATGCATACTCGGTGCCCATACATAATGCACCCATCTTCAATACTGTAGTGTGCTTCGCGACCTTCTAGATGTTCTCCAGTACGCAGGGCTTGCAGGAATGAACCCAATTCCTCGTCTCTCCACGTTTCTTGGCGTAACTCTTTAGCAGTAATTGGCAGTGTTTCTACCTGTGTCATTTGAAATATTGAGGTATCATCCCTCATATCCAGTTCCTCAGAATATTTTGGCAGACGTGATAAAAATCAGCATTACGATGCTCCTTAGTATTCATGTAAATTATGTCAAATTGAAAGGACTGCGATATTAGTGCCTAGTATAAAAGCCGGGTCGCTGCTAGAACTGGTAATCCTTTCTTCGAACCAAAAATTGCAACTAATGAATTATGGTCCGTAATTAATGTGAATCTACGACCTTTTAGATATAAGTAGAATTTCCTTATTGCCCACATTATTGCCAAAGCTTCTTTGTCGATCTGTCAATATTTTTGCTCAGTCTTAGTCAGAGTTTTCGATGCAAAAGCTATTGGGCGTTCCGACCCATCAGGATAAACATGTGATAGAACACAGCCGATGCCCACTGGTGACGCATCACAGGCTAAAGTCAGTAGGAGTTCCGGATCATAGTGTACCAGTACGTTCGGTGAACAAATTTCTTTTTTTATTTGCTCAAAGGCTATCTGACACTCCTTAGACCATTGAAATTTAACATCTTTTCTTGTCAAATTATTTAGGGGATTAGCTATGGTAGCTAAATTCTTACAGAACTTCCCATAAAAGTTTACCAATCCCATAAAACTTTTAACTTCTTGTACATCTTTAGGTATGCGAGCGTTAAGAATCGCGGAAACTTTTTCCTCAGTTTTATGTATCCCGTTTGTTTCAATTTTATGCCCTAAAAAATGTATTTACTTTTGGAAAAATGTACTTTTGTTCAAATTGAGCTTTAGTCCATGCTCTTTACATTTTTTGAAACAGTCCTCCAGTGCCTTAAGATGTGACATTTCGTCCCGACCTGTTATCCGCGCATCATCCATAAAGATTTTAAACCATAAAGATTTTCATCATAAAACCCCTTTCATGCCTTGGAACAATCCGTCAACATAACGTTGCCAAATTGCAGGTGCTCCGTTTAACCCGTACATGAGTCTTTTACAAACATATAATCCCTTATAGGTGTTTATTGTCAGCAGTTTCTGACTCTCTGGATGGACTTTCATCTGCAAATATGCATGCTTAAACTCCAATTTTGAAAATTGTTTTCCCTCGTTTAAACTTGAAAATATCTCCTCTAATTTTGGTAAGGGATGCTGCGGTACAATTACATTTGGATTTGAGGTTACTGAGTAATCGGCACATAATCGTATGCTGCCATCAGATTTCACGACAGGTACAACTGGAGTTGCCTATTCAGAACTTTCAACTTTTTCAGTGATACCCTCCTTTTCTAATCTGTCAATTTCGTTTTCTACTCTATCCTTTAACGCAAATGGTACTGATCTAACCCTACAAAATATTGGTTTCGGGTTTTAGTTCGAATTTAATTTCATAATTATTTATTTCTCCTAAAGTGTCATCGAAAATAACTTTTACTTTTCCAAGAGTTCATTTAAATTCGCTTTCGTAGTAGCTGTAACCGCTTTGATAGCAGGTCAATCCAAATTAATTTCATAGAGCCATTCACGGCCAAAAAGTGGTGTCCAAATTCTCTTTTACAAGATACAAATTTAAATTCAAATTCTGGTTTTTATACTCAACCTTTACTGTGAAGTATCCCAAAGGTATTAATGAATCACCATTGTATGTTTAAGAAACAATATCCGTTGGCTGAATGCTCTTATTAGAAATTTTTCTGAAATTCCTTACGCTCATAACGCTAACCGCTCCCCCCGTGTCCAATTCCATGAAACACATTCTGTTCTCTATTTTTAGAGAAATCATTATTGGTGGACGTTTCCGCGTCTCTTCGCGTAATGTACTACAATTTGAGTTCAATTCGTACAACGGAACATCTATTTTATTCTCATGTGTATTGTTGAAATTCAATTGTTTTTGCTTAAGGGGTTTTCCACCAGCTTTTTTAGCTGCAAAACAAGCCCTTTTGATGTGGCCAATCCGAGAGCAAAAGTTACACCTACTCGAAATAAATCGGCACCTATCTTTAGTGTGATCAGTACCAGTACGCCGTGTACATTGTAAAGGTTTCTTCGGTTTTTTGCCGAAATATGATTTTTTGTTCGCTTTTTTCTGTACAACATTAACTGCATTTATTCCCTTTCCCATAATGTCATTCGCCCCCTTAAATGCCTTTTCCATAGCTAACGCTATTTGTACGGTTTTATCCAGATCGATATTATTTTCTTCAAACAATCTATCCAAAATTGTTTTATCATGTAGGCCACTTACAAAAACGTCGCGTAACATAATATTCAACATGTTAGTATCATAATCACAATTTACTGCACGCGACCTAAGCTCAGCTATATAATTACTAATAGATTCCCCCTCGTTCTGTTTTCGATTTAAAAACATATGTCGGGAAGGAATAATTAGCGGTTTGGGGGTTAAATGTTGTTTGAGAACAATTTGTAATTTAGTTAACGTTTGGTCAGCAGGAATGTCAGGAGACAGCAAATTTTTAAGTAACTGATACAATTTGGGACTGAGCGACGAAATAAAAACTTTCGCTCTGATCTCTTCAGGAACTTTTTGAACATCTAGATATGTTTGAAATCGCTCAAAAGTTCTCGAAATCTTCATTAAATTTTTCAAATTGAACCATAATTTTTTTACCCTTTTGCTTGACGCTCGAAGCAATTCCTGATTTTGCTTTAACAATTCTTCAATATGCTGCTCCATCGCTCCTCTGACAAAATTTAAAGAAAACGTTTACCTTTTGCAGTCTTCGGGCATTTACCCTATCCTACTTGAATTCATGTGATTTTGCTTGATTTACTCGTCGCCAGCTGTTGTGTCCGAGTGGTTGAAGGCATACATTATACTATCACACAGTATAATATCAAAACACTTATTTAATGAAACACACGACACATAACTACAACGAACAGAATACTACACACACTACATTCAATTACAGATAGATGGTTTTGGTTCTGGTTTAGATTCTCGAGAGTTCTACGTACAGTCCGGTTAACAGTTAATGATCATTGAGTCAGTTTAGTTCAAATCATAGAGTTAAGACTTCACACCACACGCACCACATTAAATTTTTTATCTACTTTTTTAGATAGCACGCGATCATGTTTTATATAAAAATTAAATCATTAAATACATTTTTTTACTTATTTTTATTTCATTTTGCATGCGCACTTTTTATTTCTTAATTCAAAATTATTTTTATAAAAAAAAAAAAAAAAAAAAAAACTTTTACGATAGTGTTTGTTTCGATGCTGATTATTATTAATTTTCTTTTCTATTATTATTATTTTTTTTTTTTTCCAAAACAGAAAAAAAAAAAAAAAACAAAGAAAAAGATTTTGATGAAATTCTGGAAAAAGCAGAATTTAGTTTAGGACGGGGGACTGTTAGTTTATTATTATTATTATTATTATTATTATTATTATTATTATAACATCGTTTTTAAATTATTCAATTATATTTTCGATAATTTTTAGATTTTGATTAATGTCCAACTGTCGAAAAATGATTTCGATAAATGTCCAACTATCGAAAAATGACACCGCAAAAATCCCAGATTGAGACTAATATCCCTCAGTCTTAATGAAAAAAAAAATGTCAATTTTATTTTTAATGGGTTTAATAAGATAATTTCATAAAGAGAGAAAATGCATTTAAAAATAATCTGGTGTGTCACTCACACGACTTTCTCTCATCCTGAAATTTAATACTATAAATAAAGTTTGGAGATTAAGAGGTAAGTTAACGATGTTATGTAAACCTATGTTAAACAATTCAAATTTTCGGAAGAGTTTTATATGATAATTAATTCTCTGTGAGGGGGGCTACCACTACCTTAAACCACCCGTTTCATTAACGCGCTTAGATTTATATAAAATTTAATTCGGTTATTAGAAAATAATTCAGATTAAAAAAAAATAATTTGTTAAAATTATTATTTTAAAAAAATTATCTTTTATGATAATGCAGACGATTTCCAATTTAGAGAAGTAGTGTTGCACAAAATATGTTTTAAAAAGTCCATTTTATTCTCAATATTTAAAAAAAAAAAAAAAAAAAAAAATCTAAGTTTTTCATCGCTAAATGTAAAAAAAAAAACTTTGTTTAAAATTATTGCAGATCGATGGTTTAACCATTCGTTTTAAAGGTATTGGCGAGCTCTTTTAAAAGGTATCCATCATGAAAATTTGCTCCCCTCGAGGGGGGACTTCACCCCAGGGGGTTGGCGAGGCTCCTACATACACACAAGAAAAAATTCACAGTTGACTATCTTTATTACAACAAATATATATTCGTTTCATTTCGTTTAGTGCTGTCTACAGACGTTAAACTCTACTTACCTGCAATTTCTCCATAGACGAAATGTATTAGAATTATCCTGATTGTCCCTGTTCACGAACCGTTTGCTTGATCTTGTTGAAATGCTTACTGTAGCATTCCTATATGACACACATTTAGAATACCAAGTTTGGAATTTCTGCTATTATTTGTCCTTGAGATATGCTGATAACAGACAGACAGACACACACACACACACACAGACCAACTGCTAAAAACATGATTTTCGTATTCAGGAGACCTCAAAACGTGTAAATATAACAAAATCTCACTTTAGAAAATTTGACCCGAAAACAATATTTTCTCTACCTTATGGGAAAGAGAAAGTAAAAAATAAATAAAAAATACATTTAATTTTTTGTGCCAACTAAGATCTTGGCTTATTATATTCGACAATGTTTACTCACCTGCAAAAAATCATACATAAAGTCTACATACGTTACGTCCAAGGTTTCTGAAGAATACAGGAAGTTCATATGGATTTAGAAAATGATTAAGTAAATAAGTAAAAAATAGAAATAATCTAGTTAAGGATATTCAGGATTTAATCCAATATTCTGACCCTTAACCCTTTGCGGCGCAAGACAATTTGAAACATTTAAATTTTACTGCCACCGGAATTCATGAACTAAATTAAACTAAAAGAAATTTTAAATTTTAAGGTTTCATTAACCGGCCTTTTCTGATATGTTATAAACGTGAATTTTTGCTAAAAAATTTCCGGGATGAAATTTTGCAGCTGGATCTTAAATTTTGCGTCCTCGCAGCGAGGACAGCGCGCGTTAAGAGGTTAACTGAAATGATTGCTTGTAAAAGATGAAATAAATATGTGGACACAAATGAGTTTAGCATTGGCAGTTGCTATTCAAGCTATCACCGGAGAGATAGTATTAAACTTTTGGGCATCGTCCTTGTTTCCAACACACATTTTTACGTTGGACATCCAACGACATCATACAAAATAAAGAGTCCACATTCATTGACGATTATGTTTAAATTCATGATAAATGAAAATGTTAATATTGCAAACGTCTAGTATATAACAAGATATAGGAAAAACTTAATTTGAGTCAATATCAATATTACAAAATAATTATATCCATTACATTTTATTGTAATATTTCGTATGAGAGGAATATACGAACTTAAGTTAGTATGAATGTGGATGCCTGAAACCTGAAAGGGAGACTTCACTGGATGATCCACGCTTAGGTTCTATTAATTTCATCTATAATTAAGACTAAATATGAAAAATTGTATATGCTATAAATGTATATTTTTGTCTTTTAAATGTATACATAATTTGGTGAAATTGTACAGCATTTGCGCATAATAATATTTCTTTTGTTTTATGTAAATATAAATAATTGTATGTGTTGATTAAATGTAATAATGTTAAAGGTGAGCCTTTCCATTCGCGTCTTTCCCTGTTTTTGCAGGAGGAATCTGAAATATAATCAAAAGCCCACCTTAAATTCAAAACTTCATTTCTCAAACTTAAATGATTCTACCTCCCACAAATCCACTCATAGCGCCATAATTAATTCTTTATTAATTTATTTTCTAAATATTTCACTTATTACAAATTCTTTTACTTGTTCTTAGTCCCTAAAGTTATTTTTATTTTATTTTCCGATGAAACAAAACCGTTATTTATTATACTGGACAATATAAATGTAAATTTAATCCAGAATGCTCCGTCTCCTACTTATTGTGCATAACATGACTCCCCTAAACCAATCAGAGCACTCGCGATCAAGTGACCGCTCTCGCTTGGAAGGAAGAAGAGAATTTTGGAGTAGTTAGTCTGAAGTTGAGTTTTCAAGATGTAAATTTTAAGAGGAGGCCTCACCATCGCGTGATAGATGTAAGCCCTGAGCTTTTCATTAATTTAATGTGTGGCTGTCCATTTTAGTATGACATGTATATTTATATATATAATAGTAGTCGAATATACATATATAAATATACGGTAATATTAAAAATTATGAAAAAGTGGGATGACAGCGCTGTTGAGAGATTAATCCTCAAATGTAATCAGCAATATAATTTAAGGACCAACTAAATATCAAGTTTGATTAAGTCAAATTCAAGTGTTATTTTTAAATATAAAATGCTTAATGTTATTATTTTAAAACAGTTTTTACTCAATGTTATAAAAATATTTTGAAATATTCGATGACTATACTTGTAGTGAATTTAATACCTTATATGTGTTAACTATTATTCTCTACACTCTTTTAGAAATTCTATTTATGCTTTTATTTCGACGATTGGATAAATGTGGATATATATTCAAATTTTTAAATACTTATTCTGAGTATTATTTATATTTAGTTAATTTATAATTTTTTTTCTTCATTTACCGAAATCATATCCTTACTTTTAAAGAATATATATTTCTGTCTTTCTTTTATATATATATATATATATATATATATATATTTAATTCTTCGTGTGTAAAAAAATGTATTTGTATATTTTTTATAAGAAGAATTTTTAATCATAAAAAAAAGAGAGATAATGGCATAATACTTTATTGAGACATTACACATAAGCTAGAAAATAAATCATGCACTTCTATACCGGATATTTTTTCAGTGTCAAAACAACGACTTGCGCTAATAAATCTTCCAAGTAAAGATCTATGTCTGGCGTTTCAAGTTTCGAAAAGTCTTCTAAATTAATGGTGAATTTCCTTAAGATTCCTTTAATTAGCTTTATAGTGCTTATAGTAGATTCATTAATTTTTCTTTTCCGCATCAAGAAATTTTCAAACTTTTCGTTCGATTAATTAGACGACGATAAATTTCGGAAGTTATGAGCAATATTTAAAAGTTATGAAGCTATAAAGCGATTGGGGGGATTTTATCTATCTAATTTAATTTGCTTGGTATAATAAATAAACATTTATTGATAGCCAATATAAGCATTTAAACTTTGCTTCATAGATGGATGCTTAGGCTATAAGAAAAATTGCCCATAAAAAGATTAAAATCACAATTTTCTTTCCTTTCTTACTTAAATTGTTTTCGTAAACATTTTATTTTGTTTTATGAAAAATCAAAATTTCTGTTTTTACAAATATATGTGTATAAATTATACGTAAATTACATAGTGTATTCACAACTTAGTTCGATATAAAAAAAAAAAAAAATACTTAGCACGACTTGAAATGCATTTCCAGCAATTTCCAAGTACAGCCCTAATATACATGTATCTGAAAAAAATTTACGGTATTTTTTTACTTCTCCTTTTTATTTTATTTTATTTTACTTTATTTATTTATATATTTATTTTTGCGTGTGTGTATATATAACGAAAGTTGATATTTATAATGCTAAAAATATATTTATAATGAAATATAATTTATAAAATAATAGTATATATAGTATTATTATAATATTATTTTGATAACATACTATAAATAATAATGTTATAATGATAATGATTTATAATAGTGATAAATATCTCCATTATTTATCGTAGAATGCAAAAAATGTCTGCATGTCTTCTATACAACACGCAACGGTGGAGTAACCATGACAACGTGACATGAGTACTTCTTAAATAAATAATAATATAATCATAATGAAATATCTCCATAGATTAAAAAAGTTACAGACACCGATTTCCGATTATTTATTTATTTATTTTTTGTCTGTGACCGCATCTCCTCGCAAACAAGAGGTTCAACAGCGTCGCAAAATTTACCTATGTTTGCCAGATAATCCCAGGAACATGAGTACAATGATTAGAAATTTGTGTCGCCTTAGTTAGCGAATTTATCGAATAAAAACCTCGGGCTAATAAAGGTACCCTATTTGTCAATTTGCAAATAGTTTCTCTTTTTATGCTGTTTTCCTCTCTCTAATGTCATAGTCTAAAAAAAAATGTGTTGTTATAGATATATTGATAACTTATTGTATATTATATCTACAAAAAAGACACTTAAAATGTACAAAAAAGCCAAGCTCAAAGAAAGAGAATTGATTAAAGTTGTGTCTAAAAAGGGTGTGATATCAAATTCCCAAGCTTACATTCAAATACTTATTTAATATTCCCTTTTAACTAAATTTTCACATGTGAATCAAGTGCCTTATGATATGTTGATAGAAATCCTTCTTTCCTGTACTAAATACATCATAGCGTGTTTCTGAAAAATATTATTATTTTTATTTATGTATGATGGGCTTGGCTGCCATCTTTCAAAGTTTTACGTTAGTTTCAATTCTATAAATATCATCAATTATAGGATGCGTTGGTTGATTGGTTGGTTAATTAAGTTTTATATCGCACTAGTGCTGCGCAATGGAAAATAATTATAGGATGGGAGGATGGGAGTGCGCCAAACTTAACACTGTTAAAACTTAAATTGATTTAACTTGTGTGCTTAACGGGGCTTTTGCGATGTTTTTAATGCATTTTTTTTTCTTTTTTAATCTGAATATTTCAACCCTTGTTCAATGGAATAACCATATTATTTTTACGAGATATTTATTCCAAGAAGCTAAATTCAAATTGGGGAAATATAACGGGGGGTGGAAACTTCTATGCTCTCCCCCCCCCTCTCCTTCATGTTTTTACGTTAATTTAAAGTTTTATATTCTTTATTCCCGGCATTTATAGGATGGAAGTGCATTTAATACTAAATAATTATAAGAAATCATGTTATCGAAATATTTCCGTCTCTGCTGAATGGAATAGCAAAATTAATTTTATATGAGATATATTTTAAGAAAGTTCTTTCAAAATGTGTGAATGTTTATTCATTACTTGAAAGATGGCCGCCAAGCCCATCATACATAAATAAAAATAATAATATTTTTCAGAAACACGCTATGATGTATTTAGTACAGGAAAGAAGGATTTCTATCAACATATCATAAGGCACTTGATTCACATGTGAAAATTTAGTTAAAAGGGAATATTAAATAAGTATTTGAACGTAAGCTTGGGAATTTGATATCACACCCTTTTTAGACACAACTTTAATCAATTCTCTTTCTTTGAGCTTGGCTTTTTTGTACATTTTAAGTGTCTTTTTTGTAGATATCATTTATTTTTTTTAAATAGTTTTTATATTTACTGGAATTAACCTGATACTTTACATCAGATATGTCCTGGATTTCAACTCAGCTTTCGTGCGATGTTGTTCTTTGCGTTAAACTTTCCATAATTCTGGTTTCTAGACATTATCCATGGGTTTTCTATGCAGACTAGTATGTCGTGTCCATCACAAAACTTTCTTCTACATTTTCCTATACATATTAACGCAGCACAAATTATTTATTATTTTTTTCATTATGAATGCTGAATATTATCAACTCAGAGAGGTATTGTTGCACAAAATGTCCAACGGAAGTAAATTTTCACCATGCAGATGGCATCCTTTCAGTTCTAAAAAAAATTTGTAGTATATGAGCTCCACTTATCGGCCGATAGGCATCGAGATTAAATCAGAATCAGCATAATGTCTCATAATGGCCTTTTCACATATTAAGTTTTGTTTCAATATATGCAACAGAACCTTTCCTTAAATTGCGAAAATCGCTGTATAGCAGCGCCACATATTGAGATATTGGTACAAAAGTTGATAAGCACTATAATTTGTAACAAAGTAAATTTATTTGTAAATTTATGCAATTCCATGTATTAGTTACTCAGATATAGCCTTCTCTGAAATTGCGGCAATCACTGTATAGCAGCACCATGTTGAGCAATTGACACCAAATATTGATAAACGCTATTATACATCAAGGATCAATTGCATATAAATTTATATGTAATTCTGAGCAGTAGCTCCTGATATCTAGTTGGAACAAAACTTTCGCCACACACATAGAACACATACACGCAAATAGAAATTTTCTAAAAATAGTCAAATTGTTTTCAGGAGCTCTTACAACGTGTAAATCCATTAAAAACCGAAAGTCGAAATTCATTTCAATAAAATGACAAGCGAAGCGGGCAAAGCCTGCTAGTATACTATACAGGAGGAAGTAGAAATCTTTATGCATCATAATTATCATTGCCAGACTGAATTGAAGGATATTAAAACTGGATACTATATCGTGTACTGACTTTCTTATTCTAAGGTATGAAAAATATTAAAAAATCAGCAATTCAAGCTATAGATTTGAAACAAATGTTATTCAAAAATGTATTCATTTCTGTTTTCAGGGATATAAAATTTAAAATTGTACAAAATAATAAAAGCAAAGATTCTTTGGTTAAAAAAATAACTTATAAAAAGAAAAAGCAGCTCAATTTGAAATTAATATTTTTCAGGTAAACTGAGATGAAGCAATTTCATATTTGGCGATGTATGTCTCTTTGGCGATATTTAACAGTTTTTCAGCAATTAAGATTGGAAATTTTGATTTTTAAAAGCTAAATTTTATAAAAGTTCCTAGATTAAGTAATTGTCTATCTGAAAAACCAGTTTTCAAAGAATTCTGCACATTTATGAATTCTCTAGCTTGTTTTAAAAAAAATTTCCTGAAGAAGAAATTTTTTCAAAAAGTTGTCAAAACATCTAATTTTACGCTAAATTGAAAATTCTCCCATTTTTACTTTCCGAACACTATAGTGAGGAAAGTATTGTAATCATGTCAAAAATCCGAATTCGAGATTTTGATGTTTCTATACGTTTTGAGGTCCCCTGAGTCCGTTTTCACTATTTTTACGATGATGTATGTATGTGTGTGTGTATGTGTGTATGTGTGTATGTGTGTATGTGTGTATGTGTGTATGTCTGTGGGTGAACACGCTAGCGTCTAAACGCTTCGTTCAATTAACCTGAAAGTTGGTACGCATATTGTAAGTCACCATAGTACGAACCCTATAGATTTTGGTGAATCTAGCACTTATAGTTTTTTTACAGGGACACAAAGAAAAATTCTTTATCATTATGGCCTATGGGAGCAAAATCTTAAAAGTGCGATAGCATCTAAACGCCTTATTCAATTGAGCAAAAATTTTATACACATATTATAGATCACAAATACTCAATCTGTATAGATTTTGGAGAATCTAGCACTTATAGTGTTTTTACAGGGACACAAAGAAAAATTCTTTATCATTATGCCTATGGGGCCAAATTTTTAAAAATGTGATAGTGTCTAAACGCCTTATTAATCCGAGCAAAAAAATTGTACACATGTTATAGATCACAGTTGAACTAACTGTATAGATTTTGGTGAATCTAGCACTTACAGTTTTTTTACAGGGACACAAAGAAAAATTCTTTATCATTATGGCCTATGGGACTAAATTTTTAAAAGTACGATAGCATCTAAACGCCTTATTGAATTCAGCTGAAAATTTATATGAGTATTATAAATCACTGTTGCACTAACTATAAGCATTTTGGTGAATCTAACATTTATAGGTTTTTACAGGGACACAACGAAAATTTCTTTGTCATTATGATCTATGGGCTCAAAGTTCAGTAGCGTTAAATAAAACAACGTGTAATAGATGGAGAAAAATACTCAAACACTCTATTATGGTTTTCTCTCTTTTGTTTGTTTAACAACTACTCTTTCTTTACTTTATCTACAAAACTGTTAATTACTCAATGTTCGGAAAGTCGAGTGGAGTCACTCCAGATTTTTTTACTTATTAACTTAGAAAGTTCGTTTTTATCTCAAATTAAAGATCTCGTTGATACGAATATTTTACTTTTTGTTTCATTTTACTGCGATATTTGGTTCGTCCAATATTTAAAACTTTACGGAAAAAAAAATTGCCGATTTAACATGGGAAAGTTGGTTTCTGTATAATAAGCATTTAACGATTTTGGGTTATTTCTGTCGATTTTATTATTGGCGCGTTCTGCTTTGTGTTAGTGGTAGTTTGTTTGTTTTGCTTTTCTCTGAGCTTGGCCTGGCAAAACGACCGTTTCTGCTTGATTTAACTTATGTTATAGATAAATTAATAACAATTACTGTTCATAACAAATAAATTCATCTTCTGGAAATAAATAAAATACGTTATCTTAGATATTTTAAATGAAAAATGTATTTAGAATTGTAATTTATCGTCTACAAATATTCTTTTTCTACTTTTAGAAAACTGAAGTTAAAAAATAAAAGAAAAGAAAGAAAGAAAATAAAAAAGAAGTAAAAGGAAAACAAACACAGGAAGAAAAATAAATTGAAAAATTGGTATCCTCGAGATGCCCGAGGAAAAAAAAATATGAAAATAGTGTAAACATTTTAAAATAAACGAGACTTTTAAAATATTAAGAGAACTTTTAATCCAAATGAAATCAAAACTAGTTTATATTTTATTTTATTTTATTTTAAACTCGGGTGAAAAGAGATTTAGTGATGCCCATCATGAATATGTAAAAAACTACAGCTATAGCGTTTTATTTTAGCGTTTAGCCCAGAAACTTTTAAAATGAAGTTTAAGAGACAACAACTTACAAATCGATTTATATAAATATTTAGCTTTTTTTTTTTTTTTAACTCTAAACTTATTTACACGGTCAGCTAAATCGACCCATTTTAAGTTTAAGCAAATCAGTGACTTTTAAAATTTAGAGCTGAGATTGCTCGGACGCTATACACCATGGACTTCATTTTCACGACCACGATAGTCATTTTACCTCTAATCATGCGTTAAATATATGGATAAAATATAAGAGGGTGCAAAAATGATAATGATAATAACAATAATAACAATAATGAAATGTTTACAATATTTACAGTAATCACATAAGTTATTTATATTTAATATGCACTATAAAAAGCTGCATCGTCATTGCTGCTAGAGCCATTTTAAGCCTAGTTGTACATTAACAATATACATGTGAGTATTACATATTGTTCTCAATTAAATTAAGGAATTCAATGGTAAAAAATATAGGTATTATACATAATAGTTTCTATTTTTTGTTCTTCTAACTATTAGTTATACCCAAAATTTCATCGCCAAATAGTAATGCTTAACGACCTAGATCATTAATAATAAATAAATAAATAAATAAATAAATTGCTGTCGTTGTTCATTTTATGTATCTAGCATATGCTTCTGCTCAAAATGGTGAAAAATTGTTATTAAGTTGTTGAATGTTAAGACAGATTATTTGCAGATCATTTCATTTATAAAAAAAAGACGATTAGTATTAAATATTGTGTATTTCGACGTGATATCAAATAAGGTGATTTCTGTAATATTGTTCTGCTTTTGTCTTGTGTTATGCGCTATTAATATTTTTATTTAGTGAAAGTCAAAGCTGAAATAGGCCAGTAGAACCCCACAGAATAAATGATTAAAGCAAAAAAAAGGGGGGGGGAGGACGTTAACGTCGCACTAACACTATGCAGTTCACAATAGTCGACGGTCTGGGATTTTCCCCTAGGAGAGGTCCAGAAACATACAATTATAATTTCCATCTTCGAGGTGAGCAGGGATTCCAGTTTCAACGGAAATTAATTAATTCACAATATTTCCGAAATTAATTAATTCTGAAATTGATGCCTAGAAGAATTAATTTCGAAAAATGAAGAATAGTGCGAGCACGGGGGATTTTACGTGCAATAAGCACCATTTATTTACATGGTAATCTTCGTCCAGCACAAATGTCAAACCCACAATCATCCAATTATGTACTCGGCTCTCTACTAACCAGTCTACCACCAGGTTTTACGCGGATTTGTATTGGTAACATAATAGACGAGACGTAGCAAACCCTCGATGATAACTTCAGGGCCCCGAGACCCATTACTTCCCGAGCTTCGATGACATTTTCTACTCAAGTTTTGCCTTCTATTCCTTCTGGTGTTAACCTTTTTTTTTCCCCCGCACACTTGTGATTCGGAGTTTTTTTCGTTTTCATAGCATGCATTTTTTATTATGGATTTGTGACTGTTCTTCTCTCGTTTTCTACATTCTAAAGTGTGGTTGTTGGATTCCAGATGTTAAATTTGAAGTGGATTTAGTATTAATTTTGTCTGATGGGCGAAGTAGGAATATCCAAATTGATGCTTCACTATATGAGGAAGGGTAAGAACTGCTCTGGAAAAGAACTGTTAAAACGTGCTGATGTTATATAGAATGCTGTTATATACTACTGTTAGATAGTAGTAAAAAAATATTTATTTTACACGGACCTCTTTACCTTTTAAATTTTTTCCGCCCAAATATTTTAGATTGTGCGCCCTCATTAGTATCATTTTATCCGCCGTTTTATATTTAAAATAAAAAGTGCAATTTTATTGGAGTGTCTTGTGTTTTACTTTTAATCTGTGAAATAAATGTGAATTTAGTTGAGAATACCTTCAACAAGCAACACTTAGAAACTGTTCACATTTAATAATATCTGTTAAAAGTTTTCACATGCAAACAAAAAGATTGTCTTAGAAATAATAGATTAGTTTAGCAGTTGTATAATTAATTAATTCCAATGATATATTTAACAAAGTATATAATGCATCGAATTTTAAAACAAATAAAAAGAAATCAAAAACTACATTTTTAATTAACTATTTAGAATTTGAATAGAATCGACAAATGTCTGAACGTTTTCTGGAGGTAACTTAACCCAAGTGTTTTGTAGATCACAAAGTAGATCAGTTCACAAATCCCTAAAAGTACGATGACGTAAAGATCTTTTCTAAACAGAATGTAGCGAAGCATCCCATATATGCTCAATGATGACCACGTCAGAAGATAGCTACGTCATAGCTGGCCAATGGAAATATCGAATGTCAGAAGATTGTTCCTGGAGCCACTTGGTAACAACTGTTGTGTTTGGGATGAAACATTATCTTGCTGTAATTGGCCAATTCCATTGAAATACAAAAATTACATGAAATAATTTAGATCATCGAAGGTAATATTTACGGACCTGTCACCTATGAAACGTATCTAAACTTATGAGGGATCTCAAATCACACCAGTTACGCATGCTTCATTCGATCGCAGGTTCAACATTAAACTTTTCACTTTTGGAATATTTGGCCCATGAATTCATGAGGGTATATTTATATCTGTACTTATCCATCCCTACAATACTATCGAAAACTAGGATCAAGAGACCGAATGGCACATGTGCCACAATTTTTTGAAGATATCCGATACGGTACCACCTTTACTTAAATATGAACATTAATCTAACTGTGCCACAATTGCTAAATGACATGGAAACAATTTTTTCAGTAAAAACTGACATAGCCATACATATTGAACAATTCCCTTAGTTTAACATGAAACTCAAGCCAGAGTCGTCAATTTGCGATCCGAAAAAAAAAAAAAAAAAAAAAAAAAACGAATTCATTTACGTTATGTAGTTTAAAGCGACGGTTATTTCTAAATTTTTCATTTTTTTTTTCTTATACAATACCATTGCTTGTTTCTTTTAGCACATTATTTTCATATCTCAGTTTATTCTTAGCAGCGGTTCTTCTATTAAGATTTTTCAAAGCCAAAACTTAATTATAATTTGCCTGTAAATATAACTTAGCTTTAGCATTTAGAAAACAAATAATAGGTAGCTTACAAATGTACATTAAGAAATTTTTATATAATACTTACCTAAACAGCAGTATCCAAATCCATATTAAATGTACAAATGTAACTGAAATTTTCTAAATGCGATCATACACAATTTTGTTTTCTTTTTTACATATATAAGTTTCATTTCGTATTTTCTTTAAACATTAATGGCATGCTTTGCAATAAAATTTAAACTATTTAGTATACATACAAAATGTCGTTGTTATAAGCACACCTGTTTTAATATTACTGCATTTAAACATATTTTTTTAAATTGTGATTTCGTTTTCCTACAAATTGTATTTTTATTTGAATCCTGGTATTTTAGTACAGTATGCTTCCGTAGGTAGTGCTGTATTAGTAAGTATTTATCTCAGCTACACGATATAAGTACCAACATTTCCAAGTTCTAACATTTAAGTACACTATTTATTAAATTATCATTTTTTTTTTTTATCTTTATTCTATATTTTGAACCTACAAAGAAGCCATATAAAATGGAATATTATTCACTTTGAGACTACCAGGAGATTTATAATTTTAATGTATATATGGTACTTAAGTATTTCCTAAAATTTATTTTCCAGTAAGTTTATAAAGGTTTAGAAAATATTCGAAATATCTTTAAAGTAAATTTTATTACTTGTAGCAATACATATCTTATTATCATGAAATTTAAGTACGCCTTACGAAGTTAGAAGTACATCCATTAAAATGTAATTTTATTTATATGTATATGATAAAATAATATTAAAGGTGAAAAATCATGAATGCTTTCAACAAGCATTTCTTTTTATTCATGCATCTCAGTAAATATAATATAGCGAAGATTTACATAACAGATTGCAATTATGTGGAATAATATATGCATACATTAAAGAATAAAAAGTGATGTGGAAAAATAATAATAATAATAAAATAAGCAATATTTCCAAAGTAAAACCTAAACTATAAGGGGTTTTACTCACATTTTTAATCTGATTCAGTTAGTGCCCAATGATAATAGAGAGTTCGCTGATCGTACATATATATTGATGAACCCCATATCATATTAAGGAACGCAGTAGCGTTCCGACCCGCCAAGCTAAAACAAACATTAAGAAAAACAAATGAAATTTACATAGTAAGAAAGTCAATGGTGAAACGCTACAAGTGTATATTATATCGACATAGCATCTCGGACTTTTCGACTATCTGTAACTCAGCTCCCTGATCCCCAAGACCTATGATTTTTTGCACAGACCTTGAGCATACCATTAAGACAAAACATACAAATTTGCATGTCGTTCCGAATTAAAGGGCCTGAGTTATATAACTTTGAAAACCCGAAATTTGCCGGTTATATTCTTCTTCTTGTTATTGTTAAGATTGACAGCGAGTGAGCCTAGAGTTCTGAAGCTAATGAGCTGAAAATGGCTTTTGCAATCAAAGAATTTTTTTTAGTCAATGTACAGGGTAGTTATTTTCAATTTTGTGAAATTTAACACAACAATTTCGTGAATTCGTCAAGAGATGGCGCTCGTTTTCAATGAATTTAATTTTGTCATTTAATAAGACATTAGATAGTAATAAATTCTGTTTTTATTTTTCTTTCTTTCTTTACTTTTCTTTCTTTCTTTACTTTTTTTTTTTTTTTTTTTACAAAAATCGATTGAAATAAGCTGAAAGACAATTTTTTTCTTAAATTTTTTGCAAGAAACATGTTTATTAGTAAAAAAATCTTATAAAAAACAATGCTATTGCAAGAGACACCCCACCCCACCCAGCAAAAACTCTTACCTTTCTTAAGCAGCCAAAAAAAGAAAAAAAAAAAGGACTGCTATCAAATTTCGCCTCCGCTATTAAATCCCGGGTATTTTGAGAGAAACTGAAATTCCATTTATTCTATAACTCAAAACTTTTTGAATTTACTTGTTATTTGTTAAGGCTTTTCATATAAGTAGCTCAATATTTTTAACTGTTAAATTATGCAAATGGAATTTTTTAAAAGCTTGTGCATACATAGTTAAAATTTATTTAGTAAAAATGTTCATCTTTCAGAAGACATTTAGTATTTTTAGATTCTGATTGCTGTAGGCTGTGTCTAATGTAATACTCCAAGGTACCAAAAATTAGTTTCCACTGGATCTAATACCCTACGTGTAATGATAAAAAGAAGAAAAAAAACAGTTAATTCTAGGTGAATATATGTGGTGTCCTCATAAAAATTTATACAGATAATAAATGTATCCCCATAATAACATGCTACAGCAAAAACGTACAAAACATTACTTTTCACAGAATGATCCAAAATATTTTGATTTTTTGTATAATTCTTTGCTGGACCCCTTTTCATCCTCAGGGCAAAATTTTGCTAAAATATATGTGGTAAACCATGTTTTTTATACTCCCAAAGTTTCAAGATAATTCCTCAAGAATTTTTCTAGGTATTTCTCAAAAAGGTTAAATTCCAAAGGAGCCAAATACTTACTGGTAGATAGTGTAGGTGTTAAGAGGTTCGAAAAAATTCGGAGACTTTTCTTTCTTTTTTGATTTTTCCGGAAAAAAAGAAATGAAAACCGCAATAAACTAGTGAGTGCAGTTTATATATATATATATATACATATAATAATTAGTATAAAAATTTAAATGAAAATAATAATTCTACAAATGAAAATTTAACATTAACGAAAGCTCTTTTTTAGCTTTCTATTCATGAGTAAGTACTAGCGGCAAGAACAATGTTATGCCACACTTAACGGCACGTGTCATTTCCTTATAGGTTACAGTCGACAACACATTTATTGAAGCACACATCCACATTTATATATATATATATATATATATGCAATCGAACCTCGTTATCGTGAACACGGTTAACGTGAAATACTTTTAAGATGAACTGTTTCTACAATCCCCGTGAAAATAAAAATTAGTTTTGTTATATAAAAATTAGTTACTGATAGCATGAACTACTGATGAGATGAAAAAATTTTTTTACCCCTTTGAGATTCATGTTAACGAGGTTAGACTGTATATATATATACCATTATTTTTAATTTCATCGCTAATTTTGATCATCAACTTACTTTTTTATAAACAACATAAAGGCTGAGATGACTTGACAAATATTTATTTTTATTTATGAAAAAAGCAGAATTAAGTGCATACCCTTTAAATACGAATTATTGCTAGTGCTTTAATAATTTTGGTACCGAGTAACTTTTGAACTAGTGTGATATAAAACCCATTCAATCACTCACTATAATAAATACAGTTGACAGCAAAATTATTCAAGTTCTAGCAATATTTCGTATTTAAAAGATAAGAACTGAATGTTGTTTTATTGAGTAAATAGTTATCGAGTCATGATCTTAGTCTTTATGCTGTTTATAAAAACGTAAGTTGATGATAAAAATTAGTGATCAAACTAAAAAGAAAATATAAAAAATGTGGATGTGTGCTTCAAAAATTTTGCTGCCGACTGTAAAATGTTACACCATATTTCAATCTTTTACGATATCTATTAGGAAATATCCGTGATTTAAATTTATTTTTAATGTATTTTGAAGATTGTCTTTTCTGAAATTCATTTACATCATTTCATTTTAAATTCATCTGCAAATCATTCCGCGTAGTTAAGTCATATTCTTTGTGTTACAATATTCAAGCGGACATTTTAGAGAGCAACTCTGGTGTTTTCATTTACAAGATAGAGTTACACCTAACAACATTTCATACTTAAATACTCTTGTAATCACCTAAAACTTAGTGACGGTGAAACAAAATATACTGAAAATTTCTATTTTTAGAATGATCAATAAATCTGAATATATTTGTTTTATGAACAAAAATGTACGCATTAAATTATTACAGAAACAAATATAAAAAAGTATTATTAAAAACAATGCATTTGTATTATAAATTATAGTGAATTTAATTTTGCTTTACCCATTAATAACTACAAGTTTCCTGTTAAATGTATATATTGCAATTTAATTTTGCTTTACCCATTAATAACTACAAGTTTCCTGTTAAATGTATATATTGCAATTAATATAATTCTATTCTTTCAAATCGCTATTCTTTTAACAATTGTGCGAGCTCATAGATACTATTTTGCATAAATATAGAACGTTGTGAAGTTTAGAGTATGATTTATTTACAAGGAAACATTCAAAAGGTGTCGTCTTCAAAAAATATTGAAAAAAATATATATTTATATATGTGATTCTCATTAAACACCAGGATGTGAAAAAATTATCGGCTGAAATGAATTACAACGACCACAAAAAATTATCAAAATTAAGCATATTTGGCGATTTAGCGTTGTTAGGCGTTCAATTCGCTATCACCGAGATTGCCGTGTACGAACAGAACCGTGTTTTGTTTCTCAACCAAGTATTCAACATGAAACGCCTAACAATGTGAAATCGACAAATATGCTTTATGTTGATAATTATTTTCGGTCCCTCTAATTCATTTCAGCCGATAATGTTTTCACTTTTTGGTGTTTTAGGAAGAGTAGAATCACTTTTTTTCTTTTTTTTTTTCAATTTTTTTTTTAAGACGACACCTTTCGAATGTTTCCTTGTTAGTTCAAATGTTTGTACTGCTGATGCAATGCATTATTTGTAATTAGTACATTGATAATAAAATTGCGATGTCACACGAAAATGGCAAATTCTATATTTTGGTGACGTTTTGGGTTATAGTTTTACCAATAAATATTTTTTAAGTAAGGTTGTTATAACAATTATTTAAAATAACACTCGAATATGTTCTGTTTTAGTTATGAGACTTTTAAGATAAAAAAGTTTTTTTTTTTTTTTTTTTTTTTTTTTTAATTAATCCCATAGAGTTGCATTTTAAGCCTTTCTCCTGAAAAAGCTGTTCTAAGATTTTAAGACCAGTTTCTGGAAAGATGTTTGTTTCATAAGGAGTAACTTCAAACCAAAAAATAATATTTTATCAGTATAGTTAAAGTTAACTTGCCGCTAATATTTTCTGCTACAAATAATTTCGACTCATCTCTTCATTACACGCTGTATTGTTCAAAATTTAATGTCTTGGGTAGTTATAGGCCCATTACTACAATACTGAAAACACTTGAGTTAGTTTTAAATATTTGCTTCTATTGTTTCACTTCTCATACTTTCAGCAGTAATCAGGAAGTGCAAGGTAAAGCAATTACAAACATTTAATTAAAAATTACATCGGTTTTAAATCTAATTGAAAAAATAATATATATATATTTAAAATTAAATATTGTGTATTGTCAAATATAGATGAACTCTTAAATGTTACTAAAAGGTGTTTATTGAGTTTAGAATTTAAGAATTAAAATGTAAATTAACAAATAGATAATATTTTTGGCAGATTCATATACCATTTTCTTTAAAAATTAACCCTATTTTTAATGACTTACAATTGATTTAATTTTTTTATAAATAAAATATTCCCTGTTTGATTTTGTCAGAGAGCAGATTTTACATGTTTTATTCACATCAGAATAACCATACGTAAGTTTAGATAAGTAAATTTTGCTTATTATATATGTTTAGATTAAAATATGTGAATATTTTTTTAATAAAATAATAATATTAATAATAAATAACAGTTATAAAAACGAAATGCTAATAGAAATGTTGCAATTTTTTTCTGTTATTACAACCATGAACATCTCTTCGTTATTACAGTACTTTACATGTTTATGCTTAATGCAGTAATTTTAGTATATATATATTTTTTTAATAACGTATTTTTAAATTAAAATGGTAGAAACTGGACTTTTTTATTTCAATTACATACATAACTATACTTTATCTGCTGGATTTTTGTATGCTGACACTGTTAGTCACAGCATACACAGTTAGTCACAGCATTCTTTTAAATGACCATTTTCTAAAAGGAAATTTTCGTTTACTTCTCCTTTGTATTTCTCGTGTAAAAGTGTTTTAAAATTTCTCTTTAAACGGAAAAACGAAATATAAACTCAGTTTAAAAAATAACTCAAAAACTTAATCCGTAAAGAGATTTTACATATCACTATACAATAAATTATAGCCCTATAAGGTTTATTTTTAAAAGTGTGAAAGCAAAGACCTAATTTAACAAATCTCCCAAGAAAAGATCGAAGCCAGACGTTTCAAGTATCAAAAAGGTTTCAAAATTAATGGAAATTATTCTAAGGATCCCTTCAATTATGTTTTGAGTGCCTAAAACATATTCATAAATTTTCTTTTCCACATGATTTTTTTTTTTTTTCAAATATTTTAATGATATAATAAAATTGAAATATTATGTGGAATATCCAGATTTTATATCCTTAACATTTTGAAAGAATTTACATATCAAATTTGATTATGTTACACTAAAGATAATCATTCTTGATCAAGTCATTTTCTACACATGGTACAGATGTATACGGAATTTTCCTCCAAATCTAAGCACAGTTTAATAATTGCATCTACTAATATGAAATATTACATTTGCGTCGGTAATATCGCTGTTTTGTTCGCAAATGGAAAGAGTGAGAAAAAGTTGAAACACACACCCACGTATATATATACATATATATATATATATATATATATATATATATATATATATATATATAATAAACGCGTGTTTAAAACCATGTTTAACAAACTTAATACTTATAAATTTAATTTATTTTTTTAATCTGTAATTGGAGAATTTTATATAAAAATTCCCTAATATGCATGGGGAAAAAAAAAAAAAAAAAAAAAAAAAAAAACTATTTTCTATGGTAGTTTAGTCGAAAAATTAAGTGTCGTATATTCCTGTACAATTTCATTTAAAAAGCCAAATAAATCCTTGATAAAAATGTGAAACATAATTATCCTAAATTTAATATTACATCAATGACTACACTATTAGTGATAAATTTTGATTATCTAATACTTAAAACTGAAATTTTCAATCATTCCCGTAAAATTTAATTATTTTTACTACCATAAAAACGGGTTACTTGGAACATTGAGAGTTACTCGAACACAAAACGATAAAATGGTTAAAAATCGATCCCTGGTACTGTTTATTAAAATAATAGAAGTGTTTCGTAGCTTTTCCGCAAACAATATGGACATAGATATAGATCCATAACTTCACTAGTGCCAGGAGCGACTTTATTTATTTTACAGTTTTCAAGTTTAATTTATAGTAGTTCAAGTAACCACCCAGGATCAAAGTAACCCTGATTTATGGTACCACTTTAAAGAAAAATATTATTTATGTAAGACTATTTATCTAATGATTTAGAAATCTTAATAAACCATATCATATTTAGAAATATCTTAAATTTATGTTTCCAGTAAATTTAGAAATAAGTATTAATTTTGGAGAAATGAATCTGATACTTTAAAGCTCTTTAAGGATGATACTTATCGCATTATATATTTTCCTTTTATGACTCTAAACTATCTCTTAATCTTAAAGATATATTTATCAAAATTTCTTCAGGAGCTCTTTTCTTTATCTAGCAAATTTATTTTGAAGATGAAAATCAGAAATGCCCAACAGATACAAATTATTCATTAATCTTAATTGATTTAAATTAATAAACAATTGCGTAACAAGTTGTTAGAACTTTTTAATATAAAGAACACCAAAATACATATATTTACTTAAAAATAACTCAGTTATAACAAATGCATGAACAGTTTATTATTTATGAGTAATTTTATTCCGCAAAAAGGGGTATTTATTAAAAATATAAAAAAAAGATATATTAAATAAAAAATAATACTAATAATAATATTTAACTTGTGAAAGGCCCTATAGTAAAATTTATTTACTTTCCTCTTAAAACATGGATCAGGAGTTGATTTTACCTTTTTATTTATTTATTTATCCATTTTTTATAAATTAAAGATTTCAATGTAGAATATGAAGACACATTATCAATTCTGAATCTATGTATTTGTCAGATTTATATATATATATATATATTTATTTTAAACAGTGTACAGTTATAGTGTACATCAAGTTTCTAGTTATGTAGATTAGAATTTTCAGTAATGCCATTCAAATTTTAGGTTGCTAAATTACAGTTACAGAATAAATATTTATTAGTGTAAACGAATTGATTTTTAATTCTAATAGGCAATTTCTTGTAACTATACAATAATCAAATAAGTGACTGTGTTCTGCTGAGTTTTTAGTTGAGAGTGTTGCCAACAAAATATATCAATCTCTACCGTATTGACATCATATGGATAAGGATAATAAGCAAGAATATAATTGTTTATGGCTACAAAGAAAAATGTTAGACATCTATCACCTCTAGTTGACTCTGAGAATTCATGAGTTAAATATATTCAGGAGTTACATTTGCTCATTGATTGTTTAGGAATGTGCTACAAATGTAGATTATTATGTTTTAATGTGTTAGAGAGATGGTATTTCATTACAATTAAACCTTAAGGAATTGATTGAATAGCTGGAGTTAATTAGTTTTGGTTTTAATCACAAGAAATGAAAAAAAAGAACTCCCTTAAAAAGTCGAATATACAGAGTTTAATGAAACAAATAACTGCTTAGTTTTTCTAATTTTTATCAATCTCATGTAAATTTTTAAGCTAGTAATTTATTTACTTTTCATTATTAATAAACAGTCAAATTGAAATTATTTTATTTATTTTAAAATGAAAGAAAAATTAATCAAGAGCATTTCTTTACGTAATAAAAACGGTTAAATTTTGAAGATACTTTTGAACACAGTGTTAATAAAAACTGTAAATTTTGATTTGAAAATTTAATGGCATAATTAAATTTATATGTTAAAGTATGAATGAAATTAATATTTTTAATCAAAATCAATGAACTCTAATTTCCATAATTTTGAGTTTGTTTTCAGAATTTAAACATTGATTTAAGTTATAAACTTAAAATTTAAGTCAAAAAGATAATTTTATGTATTATAATTTGTACATGAAATTTAATCGAAAAAAAAAGTACTCAAATTCATTTTAATAATAAATTATTTTACTAATCTACTTTAGAAAAATATAAAAAAGAAACTGTTATGTAAATTTAACTTAGCAGTTTAAAATTTATTGAATATTAGACAAAATATTAAAAATCTCTCTTTTTTTCAAACTACATTAATATAAAGTTCAAATTGAATCAAAAAATGTAAAATTTCCAATTTAAAGTATGATTTTTTTTTTTTTTTTTTGGATTTATATTAATTTTAAACTTTTATTTAAATATATTAAGATAAGAAATCTATTTAAATTTCCTTTTTTTTTCATTCAGCGTTACAGAATTACATTTACTTTATTTAAACGGATTCTAAAATAAGTAAATAAATAAATAACAACGATTATAAGTTTTATTCTGTAAAAAAAATCTCGTAGTTATTACTTAGATATTTTAAAATAAATTCTTCGATCAATATATCTGGATTTTTTTTTTTTTAGATATCCTTCTTTAATGGAAGAGAAATATCAACTTTCAGAAGTATTTTTCTGCTCGTTTCAAAAATTACTTTCAAAAAAGAAAAAAAAAAAAAAAAATGTTTTTCTTTTTATCAAGCACGTCTATTACTTTTACTAAGAATATTATAATAATATGCAATTGATTTCGTTTCGATGTTTCAGCTAATCTTGAAAATTGAGAAAACTAAAAAGGACTATAAATTTGAAGTTATATTTTACGAACGTCTATTTATTATATTAACTGTTAAATATTAAGAAGAGTATCGATAAATATTTTCAGTTTCCTGGAATTCTTTTTAAATCTACAATATAAGTAAATCTACAATATAAAATATACTATCTTTTATACAGCATATTTTATATATGGCATTTCAAATATAGTATAGACTATATTTTAGGTATAAAAATAGGAAACGTCCGTGTGTAAAGACTCAAATGAGTTTATTGTTTTTGAATTTCATTAAATTTCGATATAATGTATCATATGTGTATCCTTTACTTTTTAACAATTTTCACCCTTTTTTTAAAAAAAGATACATAGAGTTGTGAATAAAAAAATATACAATAATTGATGTTTGCTAAATTATATTCATAATGAATAAAAAATTCATAATAAAATTTTCCTAAATAAGTGTCGTTTCTCTTTTATATAAAGCCGCTTTTCGTATAAACAACAAACTATAAGTTGCACCAAAAAGGGTCACACTCTGAGAGCTATTCAAGTGGGATATTTGTGCTAAGTTCGAAATGAATCTGAATCCACTAATCTTTATTTGTACTTTTTAAAATTTATATCTAAAAATAAATAAATAAATAAATAAATGAAACTTAAAAAATAATTAAATCTAATTTTAGAAATTTTATTTATTACTAGCAGGATTTGCCCGCTTCGCTGAGCAATATTACTTAAATAAGTTGTCAAAATTCCATATCATTATTAATAACCATATTCCATAATTCCATATCATTAATAACCATACTCCATAATTTCATATCATTAATAACCCTATTAATAATCATATTCCTTAATTCCATATAATTATTAAAGTTTCCTCTGTACTCCATAGAGGTTTTGCCCACTCGCAACGTGAGGATTCCGGGTTCACACTGCCTTCGGCAGCAACTTACCCGCTTCTTACTTCCCCTTCCCCAGCGGTTAAGTTAGAAGTTTTGCGAAATCTCACCAAAGTACACAATGCGCGCACCTAATCAATATCCACACACCAAAACTCACTATTCTAAGATAATGTAAAGCGAATTCCAACAGAATAACGTGTTTTTACGCGTGTTTTTTGCCCCCCCCCCCTGGATTCCAAGGGGGTAATTTGGCGAATTTCGTAAAATCTCGTTACAATAAGTGTCGGATACATATAAACAATTTGCGCACCAAATTTCGTGACCGCAGATCCTATAGATTTCCCAAGACAAATTTAGAGCTAAAAGGAGGGGGGTCTTGAATTTGCAACTTCCCCACCCCTAAAAGAAAACGAAAATCACAAAAAAAAACGAAAATGTGTTTTTTTTTTTTAATATTCTAATGAAGACACATGGCTATTTTCAATACTTTTTGTAAAATCTTTAGTAGAGCTCTACTAAAAAGTCCGGAATTTCTGAAATTTCCCCCTTGAAAAATGATTTTTCCCCTCTCTCCTTTAAGAATCAAGAATTCTAAAATCGTACATAATGTTTTATTTATACTCAAATCTAGTCTCATCATGTGCAATTTCTTCACCGTGAAGTAATCCGTGAAGTGGGCCGAGTTATGCTTACTAACTTTTTTTTTTTTTTTTGTTTCTTGTCGCCCTAAGGGGAAGAGAATATTTCGATAAATCCTGATTTTTTAGGTGCCGGATGCATATAAACAATCCAAGCACCAAACTTCTTGACCGCAGCTCTTATAAATTTCCCAGAACAAATTTAACGCTAAAAAGAGTGTCTCGAATTTGCCCTTTGTAACTTGTAACCCCCCCCCCCCACCCGCAAAGAAAATCACGAAAAATCAAAAATATGTTTTAGGAAATATCCTAAGAAAGTCGCATAACCTTTTTTCAACGTCTTTGTTCCATTTTTGGTAGAATGTTCTACTCAAATCAGGAATTTTCGAAATGTCCCGACAAAAATCGATTTTCCCCCTCCCTGCTCTTAAAAGTCGAAAATTCCTAAATCACAGATAATGTTTTATTTGTACTCGTGTCTAGTCTCCCCTTGTGGAATTTCTTTCTTGTGAAGTAATTAGGAGCCGTGTTAGTCCCACTACACACTGAAGAGACACGAGACAAAGTTTGAAGCGACATGCGACACATGTTTGATATTGTCCATGTTTTATTTATTCTATCATTTTTATATTTTTAACTGACGTGATGTATTTTTGTTATTGTAAAAAAGAAAGATTATTAAGATGATGCTCGTGTGCGTGCATCTAGTTTGTTTTTTTCTGAGTATTCAAATTTTTAAGTGGAATAAAAGCAGCAAATAGATTTTGTTGTTAGAATTTATTTAGTTTTTCAAAAAGCTTAGGAGTTTTAAAGTAACTTCTTTTGTATGCTTTAAGTTTATTTGGCGTCCGCAATTGTATCGAGTAAGCTAGAGAGTTAAAATAACTCTTTTTTGTACGCTTAAATAACATTTTGTGGCGTCTGTGCGACAGGACGAAGTAAAACAATATGTTTCAAGCAATTAAAGGTTTTAGAAAAGCCGATCTGAAGTTTGTAGCGGAAGAGCTTGGCGAATTAATTCCTCCTGAATGTACTATTGCTACCCTGAAGGAAATTATTTTGAATAGCAACAAATATAAAAATGATCCCAGTTTTGTGCAAGAAATTCTATCAACGGCTGTTGTTGAGAGGCAAGAAAAAGAAAAATTGAAAGTCGAGCAAGAAAAAGATCTTCAGCAACAAAAACTTAAACTTGAACAAGAAGAAAAAATTGAATTAGAAAAGCTTAATCAAGAATTAGAGATAAAGAAGATGGAATTAGACCAACAGTTGGAATTGGCTAGAATACAGTCCCAGGCACACATTCAGGGTGAGCCAGTTCTAACTGTTAGTGAAAATAATGCATCTAGAAGAAAAAATTTCCTTACCCAAGTTACAATTCCGACAATTTGATGGGGATTTCAAAGAATGGCTACCATTCTGGAGTCAGTTTGAGCAGATAGATAAAGATAATGATATTCCTCCAGAAAACAAATTCCAGTACCTCATTCAAGCAACGGTCGCTGATTCCAGAGCACGAGAAGTTGTAGATAGTTTTCCGCCAACTGGCGCCAACTATGCCAAAGTTATAGATAGTCTGAAAGCTCGTTATGGAAGAGCTGATCTTCTAGTTGAAGTGTACGTCAGAGAAATATTAAAATTAATTATAATTGCGCATACGAAAGAAAAATTTTATCTTACTTCATTGTACGATAAACTTGAATCATATTTAAGGGCTCTTGAAACGTTGGGTGTCACTACTGATAAATGCGCTTCTATATTATATCCTATGGTAGAATCCTGTTTTCCAGCTGAATTTTTGAAAGCTTGGAATAGAAGTAACATTGTTTCTACTAGTTTTGATGCGAAAGAACGGTTGGACAATTTGATGCAATTTCTCAAATGTGAAGTTGAAGGAGATGAAAGAATAAATTTGGCGGTCGCCGGTTTTGGTCTGGCGAAGAAAAATGATGACCGAAATTATAGAAAAAGAAGGACTTACACTGATATTGTTAAGCCCATACCCACTGCCTCTACTTTATTAACGACTTCTTTTAAACAGGATCTAAAGAACAATTGCGTGTTTTGTGATGGAAAGCATATGAGTTCAGACTGTTTTACGGCACGAAAGATGAGTTTTAATGAGAAGCAGAATGTCCTAAAGGATAAGAAGTGCTGTTTCCTCTGTTTGGGGTCATGTCACACTACCAAACAGTGTAAAGCTGTCCTGAAGTGTTTTATCTGTGATAGAAAACATTCCACCGTGATGTGCCAAAGTCTTGATAAAGGCAAAACAAATGAACGGGAAGAGAAAGAAAAATCAAATGAAAGTGAAGTAAATATGGCCAATTTCAATAAAAATCCAAGGGTATTTCTTAAAACTCTCAAAGCAAAATTCGTCTCTGATAATAAAGAAAAGGATATTCGTCTAATTTTGGATACTGGTTCACAAAGATCGTATATTTTGAAGAAATTAGCAGAAGAAATGAAATATGCAGCCATTAAAAAAGAAAAGGTTGTACATTCACTTTTTGGCGGAGTCTCAACCAAAGAATATGAACATAAATTTTATAAAATAAGATTAAGAGATTTGGCAGGGAAATTCAGATGCAATTTTGAGGTTTTGGATCAAAATATTATATGTGAAAATGTTAAACCTGTGAGAAAAGGTCCTTGGCTGAAAGAATTGACCGAGAAAGACATTGTTTTGACAGATGTTGGCGATGCAGATGAATCTATTCAAGTACTGATTGGAGCCGATATAATCGGTAAACTATTGACAGGTCGAAGAGAAGTGTTGTCTTCTGGGCTAGTTGCAAAGGAAACACTTTTTGGCCGGACATTAATGGGAAAAGTTCCTCAAGAAAGTTCATCTAAAGAAAATTTAGCTCTATCAGTTACTTCCATGTTTGTAAAAGAAGCAGAAATTTCCGACTTATGGAGATTAAGTTTACTTGGAATAAGTGATCCAATCGAAAAGCTATCTAAGATGGAAGTAGATCGTCAAGTAAAAGAGCACTTTTTACAGACAGTAACACGGAATAAAGACGGTCGTTATGAAATATCCTTGCCATGGGCTGAAGATAAACCACCTTTACCTGATAATTTGTGTTTAGCCAAGAAAAGGTTAACGAATGTCACACAAAAACTACTTGCGAGTAATATTTATGAAAAATATGAGGAAGTACTTTTAGGATGGCTTGGCGACAAAATTATTGAAGAGGTTCCTCAATGTGAAAGGTCCTTTTATGGACACTACTTACCTCATCGACCAGTTATAAAGGAGAATAGCACTACTCCAATTCGTCCAGTATTCGACGCATCAGCAAGAATCCAAAACCATCCATCTTTGAATCAATGTCTACACTGCGGTCCAAATCTCATTGAATTAATTCCAGACATACTTTTGCGATTTAGAGAAAATAAATTCGGTGTCTTAGCTGATATCAAGAAAGCGTTTTTGCAAATAAGCATCCGAAGAGAAGATCGGGATTTTTTACGTTTCCTCTGGTGGAGCAATCCAGAACAAAGTGAGCTTAGAATATTTCGTCATGCTAGAGTCGTTTTTGGAGTCAAGAGTTCACCTTTTTTGCTAGCTCCAGTAATAGAATACCATATTAAAAATGATGAAGAATACGACACAGAACTTAAGCCAAGATTGTTGAGAAGCTTCTATGTTGACAATGTTGTTACGAGTGTCCGTACGGAGGAAGAGTTAAAGAGATTTATTACTTGCTCTAAAAACCTAATGTCTAAAGGCGGATTCGACCTAAGAGGATGGGAACATACAGAAGAGAGAAAGGACACGGAACACGGTAAAGAAGCTGTTGTACTTGGATTACACTGAAACAGATTTTCGGACATTTTAAAGGTCAATGTATCCTGGACGAAAGATGTAAGTCTGGAAAAAAAAAAAAAACGTACTATGCTATCATTGGCACATAAAGTTTTTGATCCAATTGGTTTTACTTCACCAGTCATGATTTGCCCCAAGATGATGTTACAGAAAACCTGGAAAATTGGTTTAACCTGGGATGAAGAAATTACCGGGGATCTAAAAAACGAGTTTATCGGATGGTTTCGTGAATTAAATATATTGGAAGAAATTGAGATTCCGCGATACATTCAAGTCACTTCAGATAATTTAAAAAAATGTACTCTTCATACATTTTGTGATGCTAGTAATCAGGCTTATGCTGCTGTTGTATTTTTGAGAATAGAAAAAGCTGCTCAAGTAAAATTATTCCTTCTGGCCGCCAAATCCCGCATCAGTTCTTTAAAGTGCTCAACTATATCTCGAATGGAGCTTTTAGTGGCTTTGATTGGTGCTAGATTATCGAAATCAGTAACAGATGCATTCAGTTGGGAAAATATGGAAAGATATTTTTGGAGTGATTCCACGACAGTTCTTGCATGGATAATCAGAGAAGAGAACTGGTCAGTTTTCGTTAGAAACCGAGTTCAAGAAATTAGGAGTTTGACTGATGATTCTTTATGGAAATATATTCCCAGTGAAATTAACCCATCGGATCTACCCTCTAGAGATTGTAAAGCCAAACAACTTGTCTCTCTCAAATGGTGGGAGGGTCCATCGTAGCTTAAGAATCCATATGAGTTATAATAAACATATGAATTTCATCTGCCAGAATATAAATGAAGAATACGTTGAAAGAGAAAAGTTAAAATCAACAAAATTACTGATAAACGTAGATGAAAATTCACAGAATACTTAGTACTATCACTATTTTTCATGTTATGAGAAAATCGTTCGCCTTGTGGGATGGATTCTCCGTTTCAAACATAATACTTGTAATCCAAAGGATAAAGTGAAAGGAGAATTGACAAGTCAGGAATTTCACAAAGCAGAAATGAAAATAGCTTGGATGATTCAGAAGGAAGCTTTTTCCTCTAAAGATTATGAGAAATTGAAAACTCTTGAGACTTTCAAAGATGAGGAAGATATAATACGCGTGAAAACTAAAATTTTGTACAGACAAGACAAGAAGGATTTTCTCACACCTATCGTTCTACCATCTAATCATGAAGTTGTTAAACGACTAATTTCATATTTTCATCTGAAAAATTGTCTCGCAGGTCCTCAGATTCTTTTAAACTTGATTAGAGAAAAATATTGGATTTTGAATGGAAGAAGAAATGTGACATCTTTTTTATCTAAATGTATTACTTGTAAAGGATTCAACTCTAAGAACGTGGAATCTTCGCCTATTTCTATGCCAGAAAATAGAGTAAAAGATGCAGCTGTGTTTCAGATCATTGGTATTGATATGGCTGGTCCTTTATTTCTAAAAGACAATCAAAAGAGTTTGGTTATCTTGTTCACATGTGCTATCTATCGGGCAGTACATTTTGAACTTGTTACATCAGCATCTACGGAGGTTTTCTTGATGGCTTTAAGGCGATTTATATCTCGTAGAGGAAGATGTTCCATTATATATTGCGACAATGGCTCTAATTTTGTTGGTGCAGCCAACTATTTGAAAGGACTGAACTGGAATCATATACAAAAAGATGGAGCAACCAGTTCAATTGATTGGAAATTATATCCGCCAACTGCGGCGTGGTGGGGCGGATGGTGGGAGAGGCTCATCAGACAGATGAAAGATCTATTAAAAAGAGTTCTTGGGCAAGCGTGCTTAAATTATGAAGAAATGATTACTGTATTGGCTGATTGCGAAAGCATTATCAATTCTCGACCTTTGACTTACATGTCAGAGCAAGAAGCTATTGATCCAATTTCTCCTGCCATGTTTTTGAAAGATATTCATGAATACATTTTACCAGACATTGATGCAGTCGAGGGAAATTCTTTCAAACGAAGGCTTAAATACAGACAAGCACTGGAGAAAAGTTTAAGAAATCGATTTTGATCAGAATATTTGGGTTTACTTATTCAGCGACCCAATGTCAGTAGAAGCCAACAGACAGTTTCTGTAGGAGACATTGTATTGGTGGGAGCGGACAATAAAAAAAGGTTGCACTGGCCATTAGGACGCATCATAGAGCTTGTTCATGGCAAAGATGGAAAAATTCGCCTCGTAATGTTACAAACATCTCATTCTTAGATACTTTGACCAATACAAAGAATCTATCCTCTAGAAGTATCATCTAGTGACGGTGCTGAAAATACGTTTCCTAATCCAGCTGTGAAGGAAGCACAAATTGAAAAGCCTTTGGAGGATAAGTCCTGCATGAAAATTAGAAACACTAGATCTGGAAGACCAATTAAAATGCCAGACAGACGGATTTTATGAAGTTTATGAAATCTTCTAGAGATATCAAAATGTAGAGTTTTGATTATAAGATATAATCAAAAGGTGGGAGGATGTTAGATATTGTCCATGTTTTATTTATTCCCTCATTTTTATATTTTTAACTAACGTGATGTATTTTTGTTATTGTAAAAAAGAAAGATTATTAAGATGATGCTCGTGTGCGTGCAACTAGTTTGTTTTCTCTGAGTATTCAAATTTTTAAATGGAATAAAAGCAGCAAATAGATTTTGTTGTTAGAATTTATTTAGTTTTTCAGAAAGCTTAGGAGTTTTAAAGTAACTTCTTTTGTATGCTTTAAGTTTATTTGGCGTCCTCAATTATATCTAGTGTGCTAGAATTAAAATAACTCTTTTTTGTACGCTTAAATAACAACACACGCATGCTTTAAACAGTTTTCAGGAGATGAAGTTGTATTCAGAGCATGCGCGTGTCGCACGTCGCTTCAAACTTTGTCTCATGTCTCGTCAGTGTATAGCGGGCCTTATACTTACAAACGCGTTTTTGCCTTTTTCCTTCACAGGGGGGAATGGGGGGATTTCGGAAAATTTGATAGATATAATTTTAAATTCGGTAAAGACCCAAATACCTGCCAAACGCTGTTGAATTCCGTTCAGCCGTTCTCAAGTAATACCCGGAGAAACTTGTTTGTGTCTTTTGTCTCCTAGGGGGGAACGTGGGGGTATTTCTGAAAAGTTGACAGATAAAATTTTAAGTGGGGTAAAGACCTAAATTTCTGCGAAGCGCCGTTGAATTCAATTCCGTCCAGCCGTTCTCAAGTGATAACCGGACAAACGTGATTTTGTCTTTTGCCCTCCCAGGGGGAAACGGGGGGAAAATTCTGAAAAGTTGATAGATATAATTTTAAGTGTGGTAAAGATCTAAGTTTTTGCCATGCCCCGTTGAATTCCATCCAGCCGTTCTCAAGTGATGCCCGGACAAATAAAGCAACATACAGACATGATGATACATACACACACATACAGGCAAAATTTTCTGAAGTCATTTTCGGCTTTCATGGTGTGTGAAATGTGAAGATATAGCAAAATTTTTCGATTCTGACAAATTTACAGTCAAAAGTCTGATTTTATAAGTATAGATGTGGT
This sequence comes from Salticus scenicus, assembly GCA_963930645.1. Lineage (NCBI taxonomy): Eukaryota > Metazoa > Arthropoda > Arachnida > Araneae > Salticidae > Salticus > Salticus scenicus. Next base: position 81,474,258 of record OZ005652.1, on the reverse strand, counting down.
ATTTATTATAAATGTTAAGGCGATACTGTGTTTTTTAACATTAAGGTGTGAAGAATAGATTATCTGTAATTTGTGAAGTAACACCTTTTTTCTTTCGAGTTCCGTCAAAACTTTTACGAGGATAAAAAGGAAGTTAAAGAAACTTTAAACATAGCAACACTTTCAGTTCATTTATATAATAACTTTCTCTAACTATTAGTATGAAAAATATATATCAAAATTTTAAATGCACCTTCAACAATGTCCAAGTGTAGGATTAATATAGCTGAATTCTTTTGTAAGTTCCTGTAAACAAATGTTAAGTAATTTTTGTGACGTAGTGTATACGAAACATGTTTTTTGAAATATGAAAAATATATGTTGCATATTCTTTAGTGCAGACTATATATGTAAATTTGTACCTACCGAAAGTTTTGCACATAAATGTAAAGTATTTTAAATCTTTTGGAATTACATGTATTCGAACGATTTGTTCGATTTCAAAAAAGTTTCTAGTAGCATATTCTTATGATAAGATTTAGAATATCGAGTTTGAATTTTCAGCTAATATTGTTCTTGGGTTATACAGGTGACAGACTCACAGACACGTACACGCACACTATTAAAAATTTCAGTTCAAACTTGAACCAGTATATGGAGGAAGCTTATAGGCAATACCATAACACGATTCAACCTCACTTTTAATATTTTTACTTGTTGCTATAGAATTTGAGTTGCACCAACATTTTGAACTGCCATACATCTTTTCACAAGGGAAGTATGAATCAGGAAAATTTCTATTGAAACCAAACCAAGTTTAAATGAGGGAGCGTCTTCGTAAAGAAAAGGTAAAGCGCACACTTTGGTGCAAGAACTCCTCCATGTGGCAAGATGAGACCCTAGAAAATTTACCCCTTTTATCAAAATCAACGAAACGCAGAATTATCGAGCAAGAAAATGCTGCACAGTGCCAGAAATTTTGACTTGAGAATAAAGGTCTTCAGTTCAATCCCCGTCTCTGTTATTTTTTTTAAAATTAATTAATTAATTAAAAATATTATACAAATATTTGATTCAACATAAAATTACCAAATCAGATTAAAAGCTTAAACAATCGGGGGGGGGGGGGGTGCAGCTTCTTCATTACCAAGTTTTGGGTCAAACTAACACCGAATTTTCAACACTGTTCCAATTACTAAAAACAATATATTTCAAATTAAAGGATCCCAAAACATACAAATATATTAAAATTACAATTTCGAAAATATGCTCCAAACTATACTTTCCTCACCATATATGAGTAAGAACTATTAATACAGGGGTACAAAAAATATTTTTCTGTAATCAGTAGAGAATGTTTAACAAGTAATTCTATTGAATCCTTAATAATTCATGCGATTCCTTTCACTGCATTAACTGACTTTAAATTACTGTCAGATTATATTTAATAATGTTTTTATGTAAATGGAAATCTCATGGAAAAAAAATTATAAATATATAATGTAAATTTTGGTTGATCTAGATAATAATTCGATTTTTAATAAATTTCATTATGAAATGGAGCGCATTTTTATGAAAGAAAAACGAAATTATATAAAGCAAATTAATTTAATGTACAATATATTTTTAATTATTTTATAATATTTTCCTTTCCTTTCAATTTATGAACTCATAATGCATTTTCGTCATAAATATTTAATCTAATTACATCTGAGCCTTACTGATAAATTAATCATTCAATTACACGTTTAAGAAAGCTGCACTAATATGTCAACTTTGAGGTATCTCATTAAATAGAACATCAACTTTCAATTCCCTTATAAGCTGCTTTACCTAATTAAACGACTGCTTTCCATCTGCGACTTAGTGGCAATGGTAGGAAGTTATGTATTTTGTATCTTTATATCACAATGAAAATAAAAAATAAATAACCATATAAGTACACAAAAAAGCCTTTCTAAAAGTTACATAGAAATTGAAATTAAAAGAATTGGCAATGAAAGTTTTTTATGTGATACATTAGGACAAATTTGGTTTTAAAATTATTTTCTAAAAGCTTCTGTTTAATGCTTAAACTTCAAATTTGGTTTTATGGTTTATCGAATGTTAACTTTCTCTTACACATGGTACAGTCGGTAACAAAAGTCTCCGAACATTAGCGAAAATTCCTATGTAAAAAATGGACACTTCATACGGTTTAGTTATATAAATCCTTATCGAATCCTGTTTTTAGACTGACTAAGAACAGGATTCGATAAGGATTTATTTAACAAAACCGTATGAAGTGTCCATTTTTTACATAGGAATTTTTGCTATTGTTCGGACACTTTTGTTACCGACTGTATATGACATCTTACTTATGGTGAAGTAACTATTGCTTTCTGAATCAAACTTTCGAAAGCAAGTGTTTGTTAAAATTTATAAGTTTTGAGTTTCCTTGAACATGAAAAACATGATTTTTAACGGTTTGTCTGTGTGTGTGTGTGTGTCTGTGTTTGATATCGGCATATCTCAAGACAAAACAGTTGCATTAAGTAACAACTCAGTATTACAAATCTGTATCATATAGCGATGCCACCCTTAACTTTTCGGAAATCAAGCAAATGGTTCATGTACAGGGACACCCAAAAGAAATCAAATATATTATGTGTATGGGGAAAATTTCTGGTAAGTACAATGAAACATCTGATGGCTGCGTTAAAGAAAATTGAATGGACATAATTTTTTATATGCATAACATCATGTTTTGTATAGGTTTTTGTATGGAAATCATTCACCATGCGTTTACTGGAGTACCCAAAGTACTTGGATATATTGGGGCTACATTTAGTGATATTCCCAATATTTAATGCGTGCTGCCTGAATCAATTAAATAAAGGCTAGAAGTGTAATTTATCCTGTGTTCGTTTTTTTTTTAATGTAACACTAAATTTAAGTAGACAATGTCATTCGCATACAGTTTATTGGCAATGTGCAGAGATACCCAAAATTAAACAAATTGATCTTTTCTATTGAATGTAATTGGTGGAACTGCGTCGCTGCATTTCATTATGGGGACGACCACTTCTCACACTGTCAAAAAAAAAAAAAAAAAAAAAAAAAAAAAAAAAAAAAGACTTGTTTGCAGCAGTTTACTGAGAGAAATTTTCTGTAATTCAGAAAAATACGTTCTCTCAACGAAAAAATTACGTTGATAGAACGTATTTTTCTGAATTACAGAAAATTTATGGCAGCAAATAGAGTTTTTTTTTTTTTTTTTTTTTTTTTTTTTGACAGTGCAGGAAGGAAAATTAATTTTTTCATACCCATTTTGAAAACAAAGTAATTTTTGAAACTCTATTTTCAGCTCTGGTTTTATATACACTATCATGTTTTATGGTGCCTTGGATATGAAAATAGAATTTTAACGGTCTGTTTGCCTAGCTTTTATCAACACAACTTAAAAAGAAAAAAGTACAGGATTTTTTTTTTGTTTAATTTGAAGTTCCTATTAAGTTGCTACTTGAAAATTTTGATCAAGACATGCAAATTTGATAGCAAATTAATATACGCCTGTGTTATTATTATTATTGGAAAAAAATGTATGCACAGTAATTCAACGCGGGGTTGAAAGATGCAGTAGCCCCTCTCACACAGAATTATATGTTAAATAAAGTTTTTAAATTATTTTAACGTGAATTGAACTTTATTATCTTACTTTATTGATTTGCAATCAATCATTATAGTATTAAAATGCAGGGTAAGAGAAAATTGTGTGTGACACTAGATTATTTTTCAAAAAAAAAAATAATAATAATAATAATATAGTATGAAATAATTAAAAATATAATTTATAAGTATGCAGATAATGGATTTTCGGTTAAGATCAAAATACTGAGTGGCATTTATAAAATATTCATAACACTGTGTGAAAATTATCTTGAGGCCCGTTTCTTGTTGCACACAAGATTCTCATTAAATCACATAAACAAATTATTATAACGATGGATATAATGTATTATATCATTATGTTCATTTATATGCACTCAGTAAACAATGTATTTATTTGAAAAATTTTATAAAAATGTTTTTTCAAATCCTGAAATTTGTGTATTATATTCAAAATTGGTACAATAATTAAATATATATAGTGATAAAATACATTTAAATTTTGATAAAATTTGTATTTTGATAAAATACATTTAAATATATATTTAACTATACTTATTTAAAATATTTTACCTAAGTGTAAAATGTAAAATATAATAAAACTCTAGTTATTCTTGAAAAACGGATTTTAACAGATTATGTTTTATATATATATGCAATATACGTTAAACAATTTAGACTCTATATTTCTTGTATAATATTTCCTATTGAACAAACGTCATAAAAATATAATTGGAGATGCATAAATCTTTGACAAGTTTAGTAAACGAAGCATTCTTAATGCAAGGAAATATGTGTAGTAGAATTTTTTATCATAAAATCTAAATTTTATAAAATGTAATATTTCCATTGCATTACTTATATTATATACATATAGGGTAGGTGCTCCAGTGATCGTCATGCTCCAGTAATTGGCACCTATCCCGAAAAAATTAATAAATAAGAAAAATAATAGAATCATATATTTTACATATAAGAATTTTAACATTTTATGTCAAACACTGGAGCATAGGGTGATAATAACTGGTAAAATGAATAATTAGCAGTGTCAAACACTGAAATATAGGGTGCCAATTACTGATAAAATGAAAAACTGTCAGTATCAATTACTGGACCATTAAGTGGGTGTCAAATAAAAATTTATATAAAGAAAATAATTGTTATCAAATGTACATATTTTAACATATATGTGGTTCTGAATGTCTTTTATACCATATGTACTAACTTAAGATTACTAAAAATATTTTCTGATAATTGGAACGTTATAAACGTCAGAGATTGCTCTAAAAGTGTCAATCACTGGTGCACTTACCCTATATATATATATATATATATATATATATTCGACGAAGCTAATCATGATGTATTTTAATTAGTATTATTATTTTTTTTATGACAAATTTTCCTTCAAGTTATAAATTTATATATATATGTAAATAAATTCTATTTTTCTGTTTCTCATTTAAATTTATAAATATAAAAATTGTAAAGACAAAATAATTCTTTTCGTGCAAAGAAACATTTAAAAACTATCTTTTACAAATTATATTTTATAAAAATTTCATTTTAGCACGAGAGGAATAGAAATAATACATTTGTTTACAAATTATATTTTAATAAAAACTTATATTAGCATGAAAATATTACTTAATAATATCGTTTTTGAAAAAATGTGCTTATGTTTAGCTCATGTATACAATTTATTTATTATTATTATAATTAATTGAAATTATTATGATCATAGTACCCTTTTTCATTCGAAATTTTAAAATATTAGTTTCTTTATATACATATATATATATTCATTTTTCGTATTAAAATTGTTAAATAAAGAATACTAATCATTTGTTTAGAAATAACTGTTTATTTTATATATGTCAAACTACTTTAGAAACTTATCTCTAATTAATCTTAAAACAGGGGTCAACGTTTGAAGTTTCAAAAATGGAAATGACTTCTAAATTAATGATGATTTTTCCAAAGAATCCCTAAATTAACTTTTGAATGCCCTTAACAGATTCACTAATTTTTCTCTGCCGCATCAAGGAATTTACGAACTTTTCGTAAGTATAATTAAAGTAAAGCCAGGTTCGGAAATTACAGAGAAGATTAAAGAAATATATATATACAAATGAAGAATTTGCACATTTTATCTGTGTAATCTGCTTACACTCCTCTTACTGTTCAATTACTTATCAATTACTTATTTTTATTCATTTTAATATTAATATTAATGACTTATTAAATAATTACATTATAAATTTGTTTTTACATTGTTTGTTAGAGTAAATCCATACTCGTTTTTTCTTTAATTAATATAATTGTGAAGCGTTGATATAAAAAATTCATTAAATTTCTTGGGTTTAAAATAGAAAATGTTTATGAATAAAATTAGTAAAATGAAATATCTGTCAGAAATATACCAGTATATAACGAATGCTCAGTAATGTAATAAAAAAAAATTCTCTAATTTTTTAAAGAATTGCTATATATTTATCAGGTTTAAAAAATGTCACGTTGTAGAAGGAATATTTTCTTAATAAATCAAAAAAAAAAAAAAAAAAAAAAAAAAAAAAAATTAGAGCCAAATACAAGTTAGAGGCAAATTACTTTTATTTTCACGTATGTAAATGTTTGCATGCATATTACAATGTTAAAAATTATTTCCTAAGTGACCGCTGTCCCTATAAATGACTTTCAACTACTTTCAACTTACTTCTGCTTATTATATGTCTAAATTTATGCAACGCTCCGATGAATGATGCAAAAATTAGGTGAAGTATCTCCAAATTTTGCTTTATCCAACATAGAAAATCAGAAATAAGTGTCTAAATGGCTCAGTTATTTTTTATGGAACTTTGTTATGCATATTTTTTTTAATTGCTTGCTATCAGCGTTTTCTATCAACTAAATTTAAATTATTTATTTTTGATATTGAAAAATATAAAAAGCATTTTACTAAAATATCTTCAACTTTTTAACCTTTTTTTGTATATGGGCGTTTGTGTCACTTTTGTGACACAAACGTATATATATATATATACGTATATATACGTATATATATATATATATATATATATATATATATATATATATATATATATATATATATATATATATATATATATATATATATGTAAACACGGTTTTACATAGTAGCAGGCTTTGCCCATTTTGTTCGTCACAATTTTCAAATGGATTACATAATAAAAATAATAATAATAATAATAATCAGTATTTCTTATTTTTCTTTAAATAAAAACAAAAAATCCATTTATATTGCTAAAAACATTTTTTTTTGGAATGTAGCTGCCTTCCCCACCCGCACTATGCGCAGTACGCTTTCCCTGAGATAACCAAGAAGCTGCAAATACTTTATGTCTATGGGCGAAATTGCAGTTAAATACAATTTAGTATCTATAGGCTGCACTAAAGTAAATGAAGTGAATCTATCTATATATATATATATACATACATATATTGTATGCATAAAATGTTTTATGTGGATTCTGGTACGGATATTATTCATCATTCGTTTACAGGGCTACACAAAATATTTGAATATATTGTTGCTGTACTTGGAAATTGCTGGAAGTGTATTGCATTTTTTGGTTAGAATTTTTTTTTCATACACGGTTAAATTTATTTAAATAATGTTAGATATAGTTGAGAGAAAAAATACAGGGCAACCCAAAAATAAGCTAAACCTCGTTTTCTATTGAATGTAATTGATGGAAGTGCTTTGCTGCACTTTACTATGTTGATGATCACTGTTGAGGAAGGAAAATTAAATTTCTTTACCCATACTGTAAACAAAGTATTTTTTAAAGTACCATTTTCAACAATTTTTTTTTTTTGTATAATATCACGTTTTAAGGTGTCCTGAATGTCACAGCGAAATTTTTAGTGGTTGATCTGTTGTTATACTTCTTATCAGCATAACTTAAAAACAAATAACTACATGAAATTCAAATTCGATATTTTGAAGATTGATTTAGGTTACCACTTGATAAATTCGATAAAGTTTGGAAACTTGAATGAATAATAGCCACAATTAAATAAATAAATAAATGTATGTATTATAATTGAATGAGGGTTTGATGGGGTGGAAGCCTCTCTCACACAGAATTATATGTCAAATAAAATGTTCATTAAACCTATATTAGGTTATTATTTTAAAAGTAGATTTAATTTTATTATCTTACCTTATTGATATTACGTCTTACGTCTTACCTACTTTATTGCACGGAAATGCAAGGTGAGAGAGAATCGTGTGAGCAACACACCAAATTATTTTCGGTGTAAAAGAGAAAGTAACGTTTAAGTAAAAGCACACTTGAAATAAGATAATTTTCGGAAATCAATATTTTAAAGATGGCTTTAATTCTTTAAAGAAAGTGTTTGTTGTATACATTGCAATTATATTTAATATTATTTTAAATTCTTTACAAAAGAACAATTTGTTTTCATAGCTTTTCATTATAGACACAATTTCAATTCAATACTATTTTATTTTCAGTAATTTTCGATATATTTATGTTATTTTGTCTCTGTTTTTAGAAATATAGTACATTTTAATTCTTGAAGATATTTTAAGAATAATTTTTAATTTGACCAAATAGAAGTTAATGAAGCATTGACTATAAGGATGTAATTTTTAGATAGAAAAGTATTATTTACATACATCAAGTCTTAAGATATTAGTACCATATGCTAGTCAATTAATCGTGTATTAAAACACATTCAGCGCTTATTATAAATGTATAAATATATTGAAAACTGAATGTGATAAATTTGAATACGTTAGTATGTAAGTAGCATTTCAGTCATTTTCTCAAACCTCTCTTCCTGCTTAAAATGTTTTCTCTTACCTCATCAAGATGTCTTGAATATATTGCTATTTACTGTAAGACGATTTAAAGATTTATGTATTTGAGGAACAGTAACTTATCACAAAGTCTCTCGAGTTTACTTTTCCAGCGAATTTTCAAAGAAGTAAAAGATACTTCTCGAAAGATCTTTTCCGAATAATTTATATACAAATGATACTCATTGCATTATATGCATTTCCACATTCTGTCTTTAAAAGTACACTATAAATTTTGAGATATTGTATTTAAGAAAAGCGCAAAAAGAGCACTTTTCTTTCTATTTACCTGAAAAATTTATTTTCAGATTGAAAAATGTAAATATATTAGAAAAACTTTTTAAATTGTATGGATTGAAAAATCCGATATTAATAATTTTTTGAATCATGATTTCAATAACAATATCAGATTTTTTTTTTTTTTTTTAGGTCACTTTTTAAAAGAAAATATTAATATAATTTATCTTGATAATGCTATTATTATTATTATTTATTTATTTATGGATAAATAACACAGGTCTCTTGTGGCAATTTTTTTTTCTCCAAGGTGATGTGTCCTTTTTTAATATATTTTTGGATGCTGATCGGAAAAGCTATTAAAACATTTCCATCACGAACAGTTTTGTTTAAAAAGTGGGATATTTTGGCTTAGAGCTTTACTTTTTCAATTCCTATCTAAGTTATTTTCAGGAAAATCTAGAGCAAGGGGAGATATTTCATCAATACATCAAAGAAATGTAGATGAGGCATCAGGGAAAATGGAGTGTAACTCATTAGCAAATTATTTTTGGATGCTGCATTGAAAATCCCCTCCCTCTTAATTTCCTCAAGCCTTGTACAAGAAGAAAAGTTCTAAAGGGAGCTTCGATGTGATAAAACACATTTAAAAATAATGTGCAAACAATAACCAAATTTATACAAAATACTATAGAATCTGTTATAACCTTTGTATGAATTCTTGCGATCTTCACACTCTCAGAAATGGATACCCAAATTTCGCGAAATTTTCTTTACTTTCGATGAAACCGTTTCCAGGGAAATACTCCGAGCAAATATTTCGTCAAATTGAGAAAATTACTTTCGTTACTTGTTTGAACATACGAATTTCATTAAAGTAAAGATACATTTTTTTTCATCCTAGTTTCGTGATACAGAATAAAATACAAATTATAGAATTATAAAACTGCTTGCAAGTTCATCGTTACTTTAGGCATTAAATCCTAATTATATTTAATGAAAATATAAATAAAACAGATCTAACAAATAAAAATCATTTGGACATTTATTTGACAGCTTTGAGACCTATATTTACAATAATTTTTGTCTCAATTGGTCCATATTTTTACAGAAATTCACAGAAACAAGCGCACACAATATTTTGTAGACATAGGACATCGCAAACATCCATGCCCGCACCGCGATTCGAACCCGGGATGTGGGAATCCAGAAGCCAGGACCCCTACCGACCGAACCACCAGGCCGGCAAATAAAAATTATTGTAACGTAAAGTTGAAACAACACAGGAAAGAAAAACAATATGGCGGTAATGAAAGCTAGCACATGCTATTGTGAGTAAACAGTTTTGTCAAACATTTGAGAGTACACGTTTCCGCAAAAATCACGTGATCGCTTGACGAAATGGTTGTCAAAAACAACGAAATTAAATCCAAGGATGTCTGAATCGTCGAAATTGAGTATTTTATTTCTGAGAGTGCATTCTTTTTGTAAAAACCCTTGCGTTATAGGAAGAAAGACAAGCCTTTCTGAATTTAGAGTACCAAAACACTTTAGAGACACCCAACAGATTAATATATATATATATATATATATATATATATATATATATATATATATGAAAAATATGAGTTTACAGACCTGTGTAATTGTTGAAAATCTGAAAACAATTTCTCATAATATAAGGCTTTTTACAAGACGTTTTAGTGCTATGAAAATTTAATTGTTTTATTTATTAAGAATCTGTTAAAATTTTGTTATTCTTTATTTTATTAATAGTTGAACATTTTTCTTTCTTCTTCTTTTTCTTCATCACCTATAAAAACTATCAGTTTTACTGTAACAATCATAAATTTGTAGTTTACGATTTATAAAATTATAAATTATTTGAATCTGTGATCGTTATTTTTACCTATTTTTAAGATAGTGAATATTTATTAATTCTTTTTCTTATACCCCTTTTTTTTTCAAAATCTTAAATAAATAAATCTTAATTAAATTTCATTACATTATAATAATTAATAATCATTTTATAGTCTTATTTTAAATTTTAGTCTGAAATATTAAAATCACTTTTACAAAAATAAATATTTAACAGTTTAGGAAGATAAGGTAGTTTAAAATACAATAGTTTTTACGATAGTTAAAAAACAAATATTACTTTGTGTCCAGATAGAAAATATTCCGTAACGTAATACCGTGTGTGCCTTAATTAGATATTACATTTTTTTTTTTTTTTTTTTTTTTGTAATTTAAAATGTGGCATAAAAATATTACGTATATAAAAACATATATAATGAACCATAGTTAATTCATATAGCAAAAAATCATAAACGTATGGAAATATATTTTAGAATTTCATGCACTTATGTTACATAATTTATATATGCTAGTTCATAATTGAGTCGATGATGCATTTTATTTATGCATCATAATGGTAAATATTTTAAATAAATACATTATTGCTGTTAAATTACGTTCTGAAATTAACGCTTTTTCCTACGATTTTACCCATGCTTTGACTCAGATTCTCACATACACTTTGCACTCAACTGCTTTACTTAGTGCATACGATTTAGAATATAATAACCATTACATAAATACAATATTCATATACAATATACATAAATACAATTGCATATAAAAAATCTCATATACACTATTTAATTTACATACACCGGTTTCTTCTTTATTCACTTCATTTTACAGATACAGAAATTAATGCTACGGAAATACAAAAATTACCTAGCTTAAAATAAACGGAAAGTTGAAACACATTGACGCAATAAAGCAACGTAAATTATCTATATTTTGTTATTTTTAATCGCAATGATACGCTGTCATCAATCTTCTAATTTAGAAAATATTCCAAAATTGAAATCAATACGCTCAGAAAAAATCCTGCAACTGAAATCTAGAAAATAAATTGTAACTCTTGGAGAAATAGTTCCATGCCATCCTTATAAATTCTAGTCCCATTTGAAAGTTTGTTCTAAAAACCCTTATTTCAGTTCTAGAGCATTTTCCTTTACTATCCTGATCAATTTTATTGAAAAAATCTTTGAAAATAAATACAAACACAAGAGGCGAGTTTTCATATCTATAATTCTGTTCTATGACCCAATTTCAGGAAATCAAGCGAGAATTTCTCTCAATACAAATGATTCATAATATTGTTATAATTCGTAATATTGTTTCACGAACGAGATAAGTGTAGACTAGAAATTCTCGGTCATTTCGTCTATATTCTAACCACGTATCTTAAGGGCCCTCTTCACTCACCGCCGCCGGAAGCCGAAGCTAATGTTATTCAATGGGAAATTTTTCTTTACAAATAACTTATTAACTAATACATATTTTTAAATTCTGTTTTCACATTCTTAAAATTCCCAACTGTTAAATTGACGCACCTTTTTTAAAAATTTATTTTTTTATATTTTATTTTGAAGTTGTAAAATACGAGTTTTCAATATGTGAATTTTTTTCATTTTGCAATTTCAAAATAAAATATTAAAAATTAAAAAAGTACATTTTTAAAAAAGGTCCGTCAATTTAACAGTTGGGAATTTTCAGAATGTGAAAACAGAATTTAAAAATATTTATTAGTTAACAAATTATTTGTAAAGGAAATTTCCCCATAGAATAACATTGGCCCTCATTTCCGGCGACGGTAAGTGAAGAGGGCCGTTAAGACTATTGAGGACGAATACAAGAACTTAGCTCTGTGCCAAACTGACTGACAGTTTGGGATTTGGAGTACATCCAGTTATTGAACGCTTTCTCTTATCGCTTATTTTCACTGAATCATATGACTATCACCTTTATTTTAACACTGGGCTCGTTGAGCATGCAATTGCGCAGATGCTTCCATGGTTTCTATAAATGTGGTTGAAAAATATTCATGTTATTTGTTTACCTTATAGGTATAGCTCGGAAATCTATATTTCTAGTTTTTAGATTTAGAAAGTGACTACTTATTCGTTCCACTTACTCGTGGTATATATTTTTTCTCAGTGTATTAATCTAAATTTTATAACAATTCTGCAGCAGTAACTTTCGTAAATAAAAACATCACCACTATTGTATTTATTTATTTTTATTTATTTAATTATCTTTTATTGCAATAAAAGTTTTAAAATATTATAAAGTATTGCTTTATCACCATTGGATAAATACATTTTAAAGAAAAAATATTAATTAATTAAAAAAAAAAAAATACCATTTATTAAGAGTTTAAGTACATAAATAAGATATGATCTACAAATATTTTTTTTTAATGGAACTTTTAAATTCTATAGAAGTTTCTGCACTGATCTTGCGTGGCGAAAAATCGTAAATCCCTAGAACTTCTTTCAAAATAAATAGCTAAGAATATCTCTGAAATGATTTTCACTTATTTGGAATTCACACCATTTCCTTTTAATGGTGTTTTCTAACATTTACTAACATTCAATTTCTAGATTTAGGAAATCCGCATTTACTGGTAGAAAAAAATATATGCTTTCACTTTTTATTTTATTTTATATTTTTAAGGATATTTGCATATGTGTTTCAAATTCCGTGTTATAAAATGCAATATATTACTGAAAATGCAGAAATATAATAGAGAACATTAAAATTCCATTGGATACATTTATATATATATATATATATATATGTGTGTGTGTGTGTGTGTGTGTGTTTAAAATATAAATGTTTTTCAAATAATAGTTATTGTAACTATTAAAATGCTTAATAGGGAAAAAATGTTAAAATTTAGTAAAGATTTAAAATACTGAAACTTAAAACTGAATATGTATTTACATTAATTCTTCGAAAAGTGTAAAGAGTTTCAAATTTGTGTACAATAAATTGATATGTACTTATTATATGTAATATAGATAATCTAATAATCCTTTTAACATTAAAATAGCATTAAAGACCCTTTATTTTTTATTATTCTATAAGTTATTATCTTTATGTCAGTATTAATATCGTAATAGCATTTTAAATATGTAAATATAACTAATTAAATGCACAACAGAAAAACTGTAAAAAAATATACCAGATTAAAATAACTGACTTAACATCCAAAGCTGAATTTGTATATTTATTTTTATTTATTTTTATTTTATTTTATTTATTTATTTATTTATTTATTTATTGCTAAAGAAGGTTACTTATTTTATTATAATAATTTTATAGTTATTTACTATAAATAATATAAATAATTTAAAATTTCTTTTATAATATTTTAGACTAATATATTATTATGTCATCAGCACTCGCAATAGAGATTCCATAATGTTATTCTTAAATATTCAAGTGGATACATAATGTATTTTAGTTTACTTCAGAAAGTAGGATTATTTTATGTATAGCCATTTATGTTAATGATATTTGCTTTTATGGGATTCAAAGTGTTATTAACATACACATACATTATTCACACCGTAAAAATTTTCTGTTTTAGATTACAGCACAGTGTGCTGGTAAAAGTATTGCCTGCTCACTGTGCTGTATTTTTACAATGTTCTGTAAAATAAATTAGCTGTGATTTTTACGCACATGTGCTGTAATTTAAAATAATTTCCTGCAATGATTTCACATGCACGTAGTACCTAATTGACAACACTAAATAATTTATTACACACATAATTTATTTATTTTTTATTCTTTTCTGGAGAATAAACGGTCTTGCATTGTCTGGGATTACAAACTGACAATCTTCGGTTTTAGAGGACAGCAGGTTGCCAACTATGTCAGTGGTCTCGCACGGCTTTCTTGTTACGAAAACAGATAAGTTCAACATCAGTGCTGATTGGTTGATAAATAATGTGATACGCACGAAAAGGCTTCTGGGAATATTTTGATACACATAGTCGGCAGCAAAAGTATCCGAGCACTAGAAATAATCTCTATCTAAAAAAAGTACGCTTTATACTGCTTTGTTAAATAAATCCTTGTCGAGTCATGTTCTTAGCAGTCTAAGAACATGATTCAACAAAGGTTTTTTGCACAGAACAGC